>JAEPRD010000120.1:0-101819 GCA_016758985.1 Mucor saturninus
TATCCTTGGTTTCAGAGACAGGTAACTCCTTCTTGGACTTATCAAGAACAACTTGGAGCTTGGCCTTTTCCTCAACAATGACAGCATCAACGGCTTCAGGAGTTTCACCAACTTCAATCATACCATTAACCTTCTCAACTAAATCGCCAAACCAAATGTTGGTCTTGTCAGTGACAACCTCGATGTGTTCAACAGTCTCGATGACTTCAGCTGTAAAAATATATTAGTATATTATAAAAAAAGATATAAAAATTTTAACTTACTAGAAAGCTTCTCTTCGACAACAACATCGGTTTGCTTCTTGACATCTTCAGCAACGATAACATCAGCGTGTTTTTTAACTTCTTCAACAACAGTTACACCTTCAACAGGCTTAGCAACAATGACAGTAGTATCCTTGGTGACAGGTTTAGTCACAATGACGGTAGTGTCCTTGGTGACAAGCTTGTTTTTGTTATCTTCAACAATATCGGTGTTTTCGGATTCTGAATCCTTGGTAATGACATCGGTGTTTGTAGAGGTTATCTTCTCATTGTCAACAGGTGTAATTTTATCAACAACAGCGGAACCGACCGTAACAGAATCTTGGTTCTTGATGACAGTTTCAACAGTGGTTGCTTCATGGACATCGATAGCACCAACGGTAATTGTATCAGAGACATTGGTAACAACATCAATGTGAGGAGATTTGGTCTCAGAATTATCGATTACACCAATGGTTACTGATTGGGAATCCTTTTCAATGATTTTGATATCCTTTGATGGGACTAAATCCTTAGTGACAGTAACTCTGGATTGGTTGGTCTCATCAATAACCGAAACATTCTTCTTTTCTTCAATAACACCAACTGATTCTTCAACGTCAACAACAGTAGTTGTGCCCTTTTCGTTTTCAACAACAATGGTTGAGGTAGAAGTTGTACCCTTTGTTGTGACATTTTCTAAAATTTCATCAATGTGTTTGACAATATCTTCTTGACCGTCGGTACCGAAGGTGGAATGACAGATCTTGAGAATAGTATCCTTATCAGTGGACTCAGTAAGGGATTGTCTGAATTGCTTGATGTTGGCTACGATATAGCCCTTCATGGTAATGTAGTAAGTGATCAAGCTACGACGCTCAGCCCAGGTAAGATAAGTAAGGTTGGCAGACAGTACACTGATTAAAGCTGTGGACTCATCAATCTTGGAGATTATATCAAGTTCAGCGGCGTCAATAATAGTAAGGGTATCTTTTTGGGAGTTATTTGAAACAGATTGATGATCAATAGACCAAGAGAGGTCCTTGTAAACATTTGTAAACCAAGATACAACGTATGCTTTAGATTCAGCCAAAGTAGTAACAATTTCAATAGTAGAATCTTCGACATCTTCTTGAGTAACTTGTTCATTCTCAAGCTCAGGCTTGGTAACAGTATCGCACTTATGAATAACCTTTTTACACTCATCGAATTTAACATTTAAGTTGTGATCAACCTCGTTTGTCAACTTCTTCCAGTTTTCGACGGAAGCAACATCTGAAGATTTCTCGACCTTGGATACGAAGTGGTTTAATTCGGTGTTAGACTTTTCGATAACAGCAGTAACGGTTTGTTCCAATGACTTCTTATCGGCTTCGCTGAGGGTAGTACAATTGTTGACGGTAGTAGTTGTGGATTGGCTCAACTTCTTTAATTCATTTTGTACTTCTTGATGAGAATCCTTGATTAATTTTTGAATTTCTTCAGGCTTAGCACCATTCTTAGATGCCTCAGTGATACGAATGTAAAGGATTCTATACCAATAACGGATTGTAACCTGGATTGTGCTGACTGTAGTAAGAACACTGTCCACTTGCAATTGAGATTTCTTTTCCGTTACAACATTGTTAGATGCACTCTCCTTCTTAGCGGCATTATCCTTCTCATATTTAGCAACGACAGATTCGTACTTCTTATCCAAATCAGTGCAAGACTTGGTGACAACAGCAATGATATCAAATTTATCAGCATCAACGACTTGGTCGTACTTTAAGGTCTTAAGGTAAGTAGTTGATTTGTTGAAAATTTCTTTTTCGAGAGTAGACTTGGCTTCCTCAATAGATTGTTCAAGGGCACGGCGTTCTTCTCTACTAATAGTGGCGCCATATACACTGATATATTGGATAAAACGGCCGTATAAAACTTGGCGGTATTCCTCGAGAACATCAAGATATTCTTCTTGGGTACGGCACATAGAGATACGTCGAATAAAGATAATTCTCCACCAGCTGATAATTAAGCGGATCTCGCGATAAATGATGTAAGAACTCTTATTGTTTGTACGTGTGAGAGTCAAAGCTGACTTCTTTACAGAAGGGACTTCTTGAGTACTTTCGATAGCAACACCGTTCTCAATGGCTTTGGTGATGTTGTATGCGGTTGATAATTTAGTTGTACCCTTACCAAATACAGGAACAGAGAACTTCCATTGGATTGTCTTGACAGAATTTGTAGCATTGGATTTACCAAGTAAAACTGCAGCATTATCTTTAATATCAGAAGAACCAAGAACATAATAATCGTGGCTATCGAGTTCGATGTATTGATCAGCTGTTAAAATCCACTTTTGGCTACTAACACCAGCTTCAGTTGAGTGAATGACCTTGGAGGATAATTCGATGTTGCCTTAGAGAAAAAAAATTAATATCGATATAGTTTATATTATTATTTATCTATCTTACCTTGAATATCAATCACAGATTTGTTACCATAATTAATCAAAAGACCATCATTGTATGTCCACAACTGACTCTTGAAAGCCTTGAAGTTCAACTTCTTCAAAACAAGTTGAGAGCTATTTTCTTGTACAGCAAGAACCAATTCGTCAGAGGATCCGCTGACCTTAACGAAGAACCAAGTAGAGACAGGGAAGATACCTCTTTGAGTTGTGTTACTTGTTAAAATGCTCCAGTCTGATTTTTGCTTATAGATCCATGCGTTAGCAGAAGCAATAGCCAAAACTGCATTCTTCTGATATTCAGCGTCAGAGATAACGGGAATATGGAGCTCCAATCCTTGAGCTTCACTAGATGTACTATCGGAAGTGATACCAAGTTTGTAAGAACCAGAAGTTGTGCGAATAAAACGAATATAATAAATAGTCTTGGAAATGCGAACAGAGACAGATCCATTAGCAGAGATATAAAACTTTTGGTTGAGAGTGCTGTGTGAGTTAGACAAAACCCATTGATGAGCTATGGAAAAAAAATGGGAGTGTGAGTAAAAGAAATGCTAGAGGGCGAAAAAAAAAAAGATAAAAACTTACAAGTACTTAAAATAAGACGGAGCATGTATCTATAGTTAATTAAGTAACCATCAACATAAGTCCATAAGAATCTTCTGTAATCAATCTCGTCAGAGAGTTTATAAAGACCGACTTGACTTTGAGCAGTTTCACCGGAACCTAAAAAGTATTTTTCCACACCGAAGCGAATGAAGAACCAACCTTCAGTACCGGGCCATTGGTTTTGGGATGTGACCTTATGGCAATAGGTTTCCTTGAGCCACTTGTAAGAAATAACAGCTGAAGCAGAGCTAGTAACCTTTTCGACCTTTCCAGATTCAATGATTTTGACACCTGATTCACCTTGGCTGATAGGAATCAAAGCAGGTACCAAAATTTCCCAATGTTGCTCAGGTCGAGCTTCCTTCTTGACAAGAGACTTGGATTCTTGAACGTAAACATCGATTTGGACATATTTATCGGAACGCTTAGTTTCCTTGAGAGACAACACAAGAGAACGCTTAGCCTTGAGATGGATACACTTTTCAGGTGCATATTCCCAAATTTGGTCTTCGGCATTTTCATTCTTGGCATGACGAGTAGAAAGATGAAGACGCTCACCGGCAGTAAGAGCATCAGTAGCAGCATCCAAAACTAATGTACGGCCCTTAAGATTAACCAAGAAGCCATTCTGATATGTCCAAAGTTGACTAGCATAATCAGTTGACTTCATACGTGTCAATACAGCAAAACTGTGTTCCTTAATATCACCAACAACATCTAAAACATAACCATGCAAAGAACTCTTGATGAAGAAATATCCTGAGGGAAGACCGTTGTGGTGTGTCTTGTAACGTACAATCTTTTCAAAACCAGTAGGAATATAATTTTCGTCCAATTGGAAAGAGTCTTTACGGTGCAAGCGGTTAGATCTCGATGAATCAGACTTCTTCAAAACAGCAGGTTCAACTGTAGCAGGAGTTTCAGTCTTAACAGGAGCTTCGATCTTAATAGGAGCTTCGATCTTAATAGGAGATTCAACCTTGACAGGAGCCTCAACCTTGACAGGAGCCTCAGCCTTGACAGGAGCTTCAACAGTGGCAGCAAGGTCAGTCTTAACAGAAGAATCGACGGTAGTGATAGTAGCAACGTGGGTCTTTTCCTCGGTCTTGGGATTTTCTGTAACTACATTGATAGCAGCAGCAGGACCTGAGGCCACAGAAACAACGGCGCCAGCAGTAACAATGGCGACACCAGCAGCATTAGAAGATGTGGAGGTAGATGATGAAGGTGTTTGAATAGGAGTTTGGATCTCGAACTCATCCTCCTCTGCATCCTCAGCGGCAGCTTCGGCCTCTGCTTCAGCCTCCTCCTCTTGTTCCTCCTCTTCGTCTAACTCTTCCTCGGCTTCCTTAACAGTAACCTTCGCATTTTCACACTTTTCAATTTCCAATTCACCCTCAGTGGAACCACTAACGCGCTTTCCAAATACTGGCTTAGAGAAAGACCAACGTAACCATTGTTCGGATTTGAGTGTGGAGACTTGCTTTCCATCTACGTTAGTACGAATGATACGAATTTTATTGATACCTACCTTGGCACCTTCGACAGATGCTTCATCAGAATTTGCAACACCAATAGCCAATCTAGCATTGGATCTCAAGTGGATTTCACCATCCACACCAAGGTCCCAGAATTGACCTTCATTGAATGCCTTTTCTTTAAGGTAAACTTCGGATTGTTCTCCTTCAACAGGGATATCTTGAGATGATTGAGCATCGAGAACCAAACCGGTCTCTTCGTTATACAAGTAACCATCCTTGTAGGTCCAAAGTTGCCATTTGTAAGCACTAAAGTTCAATGTACGGATAACGATTCTATAGCCTGAAGATTCGGTCTTTTCGACAGTCAATGCCAAATTTTTACCGTTGTGGGTAGAGCGAATGAAAAATCCGCCTTCAGGGAAAACACCCCAACGACGAGTGATGATCGTTTTTGTGACACGTTCGTAACGCTCTGAGCTGGATTGTTCTAACGAGTATGCACTTCCGACCTTTTCTAAAACGAGACTATCCTTATTGGCTTGTTGAGCAGCGTGGGTAGTATGGGTGCAGTTCTTGAAAATAGGAGAGGCAAAAGTCCATTGTTGATAATCAAGTGACAAATCACCGCGCTTTACCAATTTCAATTCGGCACCTTCCTTAGCATCAGTCAAGGAACCAAGGACCAAGTTAGAATTGGATTGAGGATGAAGATGACCATCGACGGAAAGACCCCACATTTGGTTTTTACGACTTGCACGCAAGAATTTGGGACTCCATTGAATGATGTTTGAGTTGGATAAAAGCTTACCACCAGCAACATCGATCACATAATCAGTTTCGAAATTGACTAAACAACCATCGCTACGGTATCTCCATAATTGACGTCTGTAACTCTTGAAGTCTAATTTAGCCAAAATCAATTTAGCTCCCTTCTTTTTGTCAGAAACAGTAACAATAAGGCTGTCGTCGCATTTGGAACGAATAAAGATCCATCCCTTGGGGAAAACACCGTATGAATGAGTGACCAATTTACGTTCAACTTCAGCACCTATGTCACAAAATTATTTAGTAAAGCTTTTTTTTTTTTTTTTTTTTGCATACTTTTTTGATAAGTCCAGATAGATAAAACAACTCTTTGGAAACTTGTAAGGTATGAAACATCCTTCTTTTCTTGTTCAGAGTAGCGTGTTTCGTATCTTCCATAAAGAACTCTCCAAGAATAGTAAGTGGTGGTTGTAATTCTGATAGTCCAAACGCCATTCACTTGAACAAGGTTAAGACCGTATTGTTCATCTCTCTTAGACATGATGGAACCATCAGTTCTCATAGTCCAGGATTGATAAATATCACCAGCAGCTTCCGAGCTTAATTGAAGTTTAGCGCCCTCTGTAAATTTATCTATAAAAAAAAAAGTGATACGCGTTAAGTATGTTACACGACTTAATTAAGCTTTTTTTTTTCTCATTACCTTGAGCACGCATAACCAGACCAGTAGCACAATGCACGAGATATCCATTTTTATAAGTCCACTTGAACAAACTGCTAAGATCAACTTGAAGCTTCTTCATGACGAGTTCAGAACCTGCCTCTGATTTTTCAGGAGCTAAGGCAAGGCCATCAGGACCACCAATGTAGAATTCACCTTGAGGCCATTGAGCAACAGGGTGACGATTGATCTTTTTAGTGGTTGTGGTGGTGCTACGCCATTCTCTAAGGATTGAAATAGACCATTGGGAAAGAACCTGGGAACCGTAACGGTAACCGAACTTGGGAATCAAGAAACCCCAACGTAATTCTTCAGAATACTTGTGGCTAGAAAGTGTGAGTCTGTATTTGTTCTTTTCTTGGATTTCAACGGCAAGAGAAAGTTTAGAATCAGAGGATCCATAGATAAGATAACCGTCCACAGTCATGTACCACTTTTGATTGGTTGAGTTGGATTGGATCAAGTCAGCGCCAGCGGCAAAGGCTATAAATGGGATGTGAGATGACAAATCGCGTTAAAATAAATAATTACACTTACAGCTAACATCGATAGATAAATCAGTGGCATAATTGATCAATTTTCCAGAAGAGTATGACCAAAGTTGGTATTGCCAGTTTTGACGATCAAGGGATTTCAATTCAACAGATTTATCGCGAGCAGTTAAGACCAAAGGAGATTCGGTGGTTGAACCATAGACATAAGAACGTACAAAGAACCAACCAGAAGGATAGGTGGCATATCGGAATGTGTTAATTTTAGTGACAGTAGCTACAAAGGACAGGGTAGGATAGTTAGTATTTTTAAATAATTAAAATGCACGTTTTGTATTTTCGAGGCAGGTCTTACTTGTCTTTTTCTTGAAAACAGGTAACACGAAATTCCAGCATTGCTCCTTGTGACCAGCAGAACGTCTTTCGCTCAAATACAAGGAAGAACGAACAGTTTCGTTTTCTTTGACAGTCAAGACAAGGTTCTTGTTGGCTTGAGGGAAGATGATACCCTCGGGGGATAAAGCCCATTGTTGATTTTGGTTTTCGTGGCTCTTTTGCTTATATTGACAGATACCTGCACCGCTAGTGATGGAACCTATTTTAAAGTTCTCGCGTTAAACCAATTTGTTAAATGACTACAGACTATATAAAAAAAGAAACTTACCACCACGGATATCAAGAACCATATCAGAAGCCTTGTTAATGATATAACCTTCACTGTACTTCCAGAGTTGACGGGAGTAGTTTGAAGTATCCAATTTTTGAGCAGCTACTTCGGCAGCAATAACGCCAGACTCTGTGACGGTAAGCACAAGACCTCTAGCTTGAGACTTTACAAAGAACCAACCATTAGGGAATACGCCTCTTGATTCAGTCTTTACGGTTTCAGACTTCTTGAAGATGGGCAAGACGACAGTGAACTTTTGATGTGCGTGACCTTGCTTTCTCTTTTGAAGATGGAGATGAGCACCTTCACGGCTACCGAACCAACTTTCTTTGAAACCAATCACGTAGCTCGTATCACTTTTCAAAGTAAGCTCTCCCTCAGGAGACAAGATCCAGGTTTGGGATTTTTCATTTGATGGAGTGGATTGGATAATATCTGCACCATCCTTAATGGAGTTTGATTCGATACCGAGAATCAACCCAGAATTTTTATTGACGATATGATGAGTGGCATGTTCGTAAGTCCAGAGCTGACTGTCATAGGCTCTTTTACGAAGAGCATCGATTGTAAGTTGGGTACCAGAAGTCATGGAAGTGGCGACTTCGACACTGATGTAGAGCCCAGAGGCATCCGACTTTAAAAAGAAGGGGGTCTCGGGGAAAGAACCACTAGGAACAGCGTTGGCGTCGTCATGGTCCAGACTAGTGCAAGAGTCAGCGGTAGAGCGAATAGAACGGGCATCTAATTAAAATAATAAAACTAAAATTAGGCGATCTGGGATGTGGATGACACGTAATTTATGTAATATATATATAATATAATTACCATCTTCCTTGATTTGAGTAACAGCAGGAACCTTGACACTAGGGGTAACGCTTTTGATAGTACTAGAACTAGGGCTTCTTTCGACAGCTCTTTCCTTGACAATAGGGAGTACGAAATCCCAACGTTGCTCCTTACGGTCAAGGTGACGTTTATCGACAAGTTGGAGGTGAACATGAAGTCCTTCACGACGAGCAAAGAAAGACTCCTTGATGCCGAGAATGAGTGTGGGCTTATTAACTAAGTAGACATGACCGTAAGGGGAGAGACCAAAATTTTGATAGTTTACGTCTTCCTTGACATCGGTGGATTGAACGCGTTGCACAATATCGACGCCTGCCTTTGGTGTGCCTGTGCAATGCAAAACGGAGTTAGAAGTGTTTTCAAATTTAGAGTTCCGAATTTCGGTATGCTCCCGTCATTTTGTAGCACTTTCTATATTAAATAAAAAAAAAACTTACCCTTTGCGATATCCATCACTTGACCTGATTTTTTATTGACAAGATAACCTTTGGGATCATGTCGCCAAAGTTGAGAATTATAGTCCTTTGTACGCAAAGTAGCGAGTACAACAGGGCTACCGGCTTCCTGGGATTCGTTATCAACCATTAAAACATAACCGTTGCTGTTGTTCTTGATGAAGAACCATCCTTCAGGGAATTTTTCACTTTTTTCAAACATTTAGTTACAAAAAAAAAATGAGTATAGGTGGGTATAGAAATAAAGACTTTTTTTTTTGTGTGGGTTTTTAGGTAAAAAAGATTGTTTTTTTTTTTTGTATAAATGAGCTTAGTGTGTTTTAAAAAAAAGAAACCTAATAGGGAGGCTTTTTTTTTTCTAAGTAAAAAAAAAGAAAAGATGAAGAAGAAGAAGAAGAAATTTTTGTTTATTTCGAATGATTTAGTAAAAAGTAAACTGTTACTATTATTGTCCGTGAGGATTTTTTTTTTTTTTTTACTATGCCGAGTAACAAACTGTGGTACAAAGATCTTGTTTGCCACTATACACTCGTTCGTGCTTCTTTTTTTCTGTTGTAACACTTGAAACTTGGACTATTTTGATACATAGTTGCGAAAAAATAAAAAATTCTTTTACGTCAGATCAACGAACAAAGAAATATACGCCTTCGGCGAATGTTAAACGTACATAGTTCTTTATTTTCTATATTTTTGAAGGGGGGCCCAAATATATAGCGCCACTTTTTTAGAAAATGATGGAACGGCCTATGTCCTTGTTATGTTTCTCTTTTGAAAGGAGATGCTCTCTTTATGTGAACTATGTACTACACTAATGTTAAACGGCTATTTCCATTATTTGGAGTCTGGCCGGGAAATGACTGCATTTTTTAAGCTTTGAGTACCCAGAACATGTATATTTTTGGTAGAATAAATTACACACACACGCTTGGTTCGGTACGCTCTCTATCTCCGTTTCGTTTTTCTTGTGTATTTTTTCTTCACTTCTATTTTTTTTAAAACTGCTATTGTAACATATTTGCAGTATTTGTTGATTCTGATGGAATTTGCAATTCTCGACAAAAGGAAATAACAACAATTACACAGGTGTAGGAGTTATTAACAGTAAACAAAAGACCAACCATGCGATACAAAGCCTCACATGCACGCACACATACATACGCACACACACACACACACATACACGGTAAAAAGTTTTTTTTCTTTTTTTTCTTTTTTTTGCATAATAAACTTTTCTACCCTTTGCTTACATGCGGCCTATAGCAGTATAGATCGTATTCCCTGAAATTAAAAACTGACATAGTACAATGCTTGTGAAAACGAACGTAAATGTAGCATGGACATCTATGTACGACTTTAAGGCACTATTTATTTTATGGTTTGCCTAAAAATTCTATTTTCGGGTTTACCGATGCGCGGCAAAAATATTAAATAAAATCTTGTGATTTAATTCTAGAAATGCCAAACTTTTTTTTTTCTGTAACATTAAATGACTCTTTTCGATGTTTATTTCACTGTAAAGCGGATCGTTTTCTGCAGAGGAAAATTTCATGAAAAATGCAAGCAAGAAGATAAAAACGTTAGGTCGTGTTTGTACACATGATAAGAATGTCGTCTGTCCCCAAAAAGATAGTTACACCCAGAATTTTCTTATGGTTACCTGTTGCTCTAAACCTTAAACTTGAGCTTAATTTAGGTGTTAAAATGCTATACACGTATTTTGTCCATTTTAAACCACATGTTTATATTTACCTTTGAATACAATGTGTTGATCATAAGCCCTTTTTCTTTTGTTTAATTTTTTTTTTACATAGTGTTTTCTATATGTTGTATGCACTAAACAAACCACAGTGATACCATTTGTTTACATAACGCAGAAACAGCTTGACGTTTTATTTACCCAAGTAGTCACATACGCACAGTAACAGAGGGTGCATCTTTTTTTTTTTTTAAAACAAAAAAAAAGTTTCAAGAACACCTTGTTTTTGATACACGAAAACAAACGATTATATTACAATACGGTCATGCTTTGGAAAATAAAGGACATATTTTGCAAATGGTTATATTACAAGTCGACGTATAAAAAAGAAAGGTATGTGTTTCAAAAGTTAAGGGTTTTACATTGTTTTGCAGTACCGGACCATGATGTCCGTTAAGTTGGGAAAGAGTTTCATTGGATTGCAACTCCCTAAAACAGCAAATCAATTTTAAACCAATCAAAATGACTTGAATATGCTAATTTAAAATGAGCCATTTTGAAAGAGAGCACGTAAGACCGTCTGCCGAAATACATATCTACAGCGAGTCTAAAAAAATTGTCAAAGCCCCAAACGAAAGCTCGTTTTTTAAATAGACACTGGTGTGCCTTGATGTAGCTTTGTTTTTACGGTTCGATAAACCGCAACAGCAACTTTCTGAAACTTTTTTTGTCATAGTCAATATGAATAAGGCAATTAATTTTAATAAACAACTCCTTTCTTTGTCCAGTGTGGGCAAATATTTGAGGCAATACACTTTTTCTGTTATTTTTTTAAAGAAAAGGACAATAGACATCAATATTTAGAAAGTGGTATCCGCTATTCCCGGGAATATCAGTTCTTATTATAACATCCACTGTAAACTTTTTTTCCAGCGGCATATCCTGGCTTGAGAAGAAAATACGTTTATGCCTGAGATAAAGTTTATTTTTAGCTTACAGATCGGCACACCTCAGCCTGAGAAGCAATATATGTTTCCGTGATAAGTATCACATATATGCTTTAGAAGTGACATGAACTAAACTAAGAAATATCACATATTTATTTGTGAGGCGGCACATGTTGCTAGCATGAGAAGCAGCGAATGCTTCAGCGTTCCGGACAGCAGATAAGCGTAAAGAGAAACAGAATTGAGAATGTTTTTGAGACAAAAACTCGTAACACCTGCTGCTTTAACCTGGGTGTCGATATAGTTATTAAGATCTTCTTTAATGGTTATTATTAAACAAGAAATTATCAGTATAATAAACATAGCTTATTCATTTTGATCGACTTTGTTTCTATTTATCATAAAGTGTACAGACTTTTGCCTCTTTTGATTGGCAGAAAATTGAAGCGCATAAGAATTTGTATCATTTGCGATAACTGAAAAACATATACTGGCCCTTCATTAACAAAATAACCGCGGTAAGGTTTTCCCATGTCAACCAATGTATCAAGTTAAGGCATTTTACATTTAAATTGCCGTATCGAATATTCGTAAGACAATAATTCCAAACAAATAAAAATCAAGTCTCCATTTACTACAACAATAAGATTGCTTTGGTGTTTATAGTGTCTGACATTGTTAATATTTTTGCTCTGTACTATTTATCATTGATGCAAAAATAGTATGATGACTCAATAGATATGAAAGATGAGTCATTGACATAATATCCAGACAGCAATATGATGATTGAGGCCTTGATATAATAGTTGAACAGGGCCTTTGTATCTGTGATTGTTGTCATGAACAAGTTTATACCCCCGGTGGTCAATTTTTTTTCTAATACAGCATTAAAGAAGTTTTCGATACTCATTTTTTAAAGGTCTTTAATAGACGTGAGGACCAGGGGATACTTCCAAGGAGTTTAAACTCTGTCATATACTGTGGGGCCAGTATTTTAATACCATAAGTAAAAACATGCCGACTGTAGCGAAAACGGTTTTGTCTGATAGGACAAGTCAGATATTTACAAACTAAATAGTTCGGAGATGCTTGTAACTAGGCATTTCGTATCAGCAACAGTATCTGAATTTTAACTCTGACCCGGTTAAAGTGAAGTTGTAAATGCAAAATTCAAGTTGTGGCTTATTGAAAGAATTCAGGCACAAAAGAAACATATGTCCCTATGTGCACCCCATCATGTTCTGCTTTTCTTTAAAAGGACATTATTACTCAAATTGTCAATTATAAGATTTCAAGCACCGGTTACACACAGTAAATCAATACGAGAGATAGATAACATTGACCAACATTCATCTCATCTTGAACATCTTGTTTCCTTTTTTTCTTCTCTTTCCCAAAAATGCTCTTTTCAAATATTTTCAAGTTGAGTGCTTTGATTACTTTAGTTGCTACAGTTTATGCAAACAATGAAGCTGACTTGGAGCAACCTACCAAGCTTCTTGGAGGTATATATTCGACTGAGATAACTCCTTATATAGCAGAAACCAATAAAAATCTATAGGTGTTCTTAAGAGACCTGAAAAGTGTGGTTTTAAGGTGTCTTCCAACTCTGAAGTACTTTATCATTACCGTGCTCGCGTTTGGGGTGAGGATGAATTTTATGAAAATACCTATGAAGGAGAGCCCTTAAAAGTGAAATTTGGTAAGTTTTGGCAGCTAACTTGATCCTATTATACCTCTAACAAGAATGTTTTTTAATAGGTAGAGATAAAATTATGAAGGGTACAAAAAGAAAACCGCTGGAACAAATAAAAATTGTATACTTATAAGAAATGATAGGATTGGAACAGGGTATGCACGGTATGTGTGAAGGAGAAGTACGTAGATTACTTATTCCTGCTGAATATGGTAAGTTGAGAATTCTTATTGGTCATATTACTTTTTTTTTTAAGCTTTTTTTTTTCTGTAGCTTATGGTGAAATTGGTCTTCCCCATTTGGTTCCAGGTAAATAAGATAAGGTTATGTTGCTATGAGGACATGTATTTACCCTCGTTGCTTTTAGGAAACACTGCAGTTATCTATGAAGTTGAGGTTGTTGATGTAAACTCACCTTTCAGGTAAGTTTTGTATACAAGAATAAAGAGATGATAGATATTGATTGGTTTACCTTAAATTAGCAATCCCTGGTTCTGGACTGGACTCAGTTTCATGGCATTCGTGTATGTGTACTATGGTCGTCTTCAAAAATTCTTGACTAAATCAGATAGCTCTGATTACTTGAAAAATAAGGCAGCTGAAAAGAAGTCCGAGTAAAAAAAAAAAGAAGAAAATTAATTATCCCTCTAATCCTGTAATAATAATAAAAAAAAATATAATAATCATAGTTTTAACAAGTACAAGTAATGGGATCATGAAGTTACGACAAATATAGACACAGTTTTTTCTATAATAGTCGAGTTAATTTAGATGCAACCAGTAATATGGTCGCAATCATTGTCAACAGCCATTTAGAAGGATGGGACGAAGTGACAAGACGGCATGTGACCCCAAACCTTATAGATCATTCGATTTACAAACAGCTATAAAAAAAAAAAAATTCGCGACAACATGTAATTCATGTTCTAAAAATATATCAGAACTTCGTTTAAAATAGTCATTTTATATGTACAGGATCCGATTAAATTAAGACCAGAAAAAGTGCCTTTAAATTTTTCTGAACCATGGCATCAGTCATCCCGTTTTTTCTGGATGTATCAATTAATAAAATAATTTACATGTATAAGCCTTTACCTTGCTTTCTTTTACCGCATTTGTAAACGTAAACGGCCCCCGGAATATTTTTCAAAAGGGCATTGACAGCTATAATTATAGATTTTCATAGTCCGGGTTCTGTCGCCCGCGGTTTGGGCCCTTTGAGAAAAAAAAAAGAATAAATAACCGGGCATCTCTCCTTTTTTAAATTTTTCTTTTATTTTTTTATTATTCTTTCCTCTTTATTCTATTTTAATTAAAGAAATGACTGTTGAAACTCTTGCTCCCGTTGACGATGCTCTCCTTCCTGGAGCTCCCGTAGTTGCTGACGAAGACCTTCCCAAGAAGAAGGAGAAGAAGGAAAAGAAGGACAAGAAGGAGAAGAAGGACAAGGAAGAGAAAAAGGACAAGAAGGAGAAGAAGGATAAGGAAGACAAGAAGGACAAGGAAGACAAGAAGGACAAAAAGGAAAAGAAGGATAAAAAGGAAAAGAAGGCCGATACTACTGAAAAGGCCGAAAAGAAGACCAAGGAGCCCAAGGAAGAGAAGGAACCCAAGGCCATTCGTCAGGTAAGCTTTTAATGGATAGAATAAATCAGAGAGAGAGAGAGACAGCGGCTAAGTATAATTGCTTTTTGTAGGCTGTTGGTGTCATTGTCATTGATCCCGCCACACAAAAGATCCTCATGTTGGGTAGTCGCAAAAAGGAAGGCGCGTACGTTCTTCCTCGTGATGATTGTCAAACTGAACCCACTGAAGAACACCCTGAAAAGGCTGCTATTCGTCTCTTACATGAAAAGGCCGGTGTCACTGCCAGCTTCTTATCTAGCCGTGTTGGTTCCTACTCTGAATCCAACAAGAAGGGTAAGGTCATCGCTCATCATTGGATGTATGAGGTCAATGCTCCCACATTACTCGAAACATGGCCCGATGCCACTCGTGAACGTGTCTGGGTAAATATAGACAGTATGAAGCATATTCACGTTCTTTATCTAACTGTTAAAAATAGGTTTCTTATGAAGATGCTCTTACCGCCACCGAAAGCAAGCGCATGTCTCATCTTGCTCTTGAAAAGTGTTCTCTTGCCAAGAAATAATCCAAATTGTCCCCCAAACTTATATATCCACTTTTTTTAATAAACGAGCATTCATTTTGAATTGTAACAGAATAATATTTGGATTTAAAAGGGAGATTGAATTTACTTTTGCAGTCTGACTAAATTGGTAGTTGCATTAACTTTGTACTATATTTATACAATGATCTATGGTGATACTACAGTGCACATACTTATGGGCCCAGACCAAAAAAAGGCATCGCATTTCAAGTACCTTTTGTTCTTTAGAAAATAAACAAAATGGCTTCATTAAAAAAACAAATCAATCCCTCAAATATTCCTCTCGCCCCTTTATCATACCTCGTTTGAATAAAACCCCCTTGTAATTAGCGTGATAAATCACCCCATATTCTATTCTTTTACACATTGTATTACCAGAACTGTGGGAACTATGTCTTGTTTCATTTGGTCTGTGGAGCGTGCGCCACCCCTTACCCTTCTTTTATGGCACTTTAGTCGGAGTCTTCATATTTAATGTGCGAAAATCCCCAGATATCCTCATACGTTGTATAACAATACATGCGCTATGATGGCCTGTGATGCTACAATGGCTCTAAACTGTACTCATGTATATCTTTGCGCTGATTATTTGTTTTGTTTTTCATGAGAAAAACAAACTTAGTTTACGCCATAAACATATGCAAGGTAGAGTGGGCATTTAATATTAAAGCTATCCAATTAGCTCTTTGTTTTATCTGCAAGGTAAGTAGACGATCGCTTTCTGTAACAAAATTTGTTTCTTGTAAAGACATAACAATCAATTATGCATACTCATATTCATACACATAATCTTGGTATGTTTTCATACCAAGTGTTATCAACTTGTTTCTAAAACCCTCGCCAAAACTTTGATGCATTTAAATATTGCTTTAATGCACCTTATTACTGACATGTGCTATGGGAATCTCAGACAGTGCAGTGACTGGTAAACGTTCATCATACTGGATTTACTTTGTATCTATCTTTGGACCAAGTAAAATTGGCATTGCTTAAAAATTATATTGCTGAATTTGATCTAAAAGCTTCATTTCTTTCCTTTTGATGATTCAACTAAACAATATAATGAAAACCGCTTTTATATATATATATATATATGACAGGCATTATTTATGATACTCCTATGTGTGATTATGTAGTCTTTACACATACAGATGAGGATGCTTTTAGCTTGCCACTGGATGTTTTCCATCGGTGGTGGGTTGAAATCTTCTGCATCTTGAGGCAGACTTTATTGTACTTATTAAGAAACTGATATTTTAATTGTATACGAAGCTTGAGCATTCTGCTATGCGGAATAAAAGAAGGAAACTAAAATAACCGAGATAGTTGATACATCACCAAGACTTGTTAGAAGTCTGTAACTGGAAATCTATTGATACACCAAGTGCCCCCCCCCCTCAAGCGTTATATGTAAAGGCCGCATATTCTTATGATATGAGAATGTCACGAAAAAATAGAAAAATTTTCATTGAAGATCTATTAGACTTTACAAACAATGATTTCAAGTAGCGCATTGAGTATTGCAGAAAGCGTATCTTGTTTGGCGCTGCACTGAACAGCATCTTTTCTTGACCGTGGTTCAAGGGATGTGTAACCTGCAGCCTGGTGTTGAAATATGTAATCCATTGCTGTTGAATGGCTCATGTTAACAGGATTTTGAAACAATTATGATTTCGAGATAAAGAGAGGCTTCAAGTTGATAGGTTTTATTTCTCCTGAAAAATGTACCCAGTTACTGAATCACTGTGATCGAAATTTCTTTTTTTCTATCTGACAGATTGATAAGAAGTTACCATCTGTTGTACTAACAGAGCTAAGAGTTAGCAACCATATATCGAACTCTCTAAAGAGCTTAGGAGACAAAACAGTGTCAAGTAAAAGACATCGAGATAATAGACAAAAGGGATTAAAGAAAAGAAAAAAAAAAAAGAGTCACTTTTTTTTGGGCTGATGAAAGGACTGTCTTTTTTCTTTTATGCCTATGTTAATCGAGAAAAGTTTTTTTTTGCAAGTTATTCTTTTATAGATCTCCTTCTCGCAACAATGGCATCACTCTATAATTTCAAAAAGATCGAGCCAGTGCCTACGGCCTCTGACTTTGTTGACATTATTTTGTCCAAGACACAAAGAAAGACACCCACTGTTATCCATAAGAATTACAATATTGGACGTATTAGACAGTTTTATATGCGTAAGGTTAAGTTCACCCAAGAGAACTTTGAAGAGAAGTTCAAGAACATTTTGGATGAGTTCCCCAAGTTAGAGGTATGTTTTGTTTATATAAAGAGTTAGTAGGATCAAATCATTAATATTTAAAACTGTAGGATATCCATCCTTTCTACGCTGATTTGATGAATGTTCTTTACGATAGAGATCATTACAAGCTTGCGTTAGGTCAAATCAACACAGCCCGTCATTTAATTGATCAAGTTGCCAAGGATTATGTTCGTCTTTTAAAGTTCGGTGACTCTCTTTATCGTTGTAAGCAATTAAAGAAGGCTGCTTTGGGTAGAATGGCAACCGTCATGAAGCGTCAAAAGGATAGTTTGGCCTATCTCGAACAAGTGCGTCAACATTTGTCTCGTTTACCTTCCATCGATCCCAACACCCGTACTCTTCTTATCTGTGGTTACCCCAACGTTGGTAAATCTTCCTTCATTAACAAGATCACCCGTGCTGAAGTCGATGTCCAACCTTATGCTTTCACCACCAAATCTCTCTTTGTCGGTCACATGGATTACAAATACATGAGATGGCAAGTCATTGATACACCCGGTATCTTGGATCACCCCTTGGAGGAACGTAATACGATTGAGATGCAATCTATTACTGCCATGGCTCATTTAAGATCCTGTATCATGTATTTCATGGATTTATCCGAACAATGTGGTTACAGTGTTGAAGATCAAGTCAAATTATTCCATAGTATCAAACCTCTTTTTGCCAACAAGCCCATCGTATTGGTCATCAACAAGATTGATCAAGTGAAGCCTGAGGATCTCCCTGAGGAGCAAAGAAAGTGGATTGAAGAGATTGCTGCTGAAGAGAACGCCACTGTCTTGACTATGTCTTGTTACAACGATGAAGGTGTGATGAGTGTGCGTAACAATGCTTGTGATAAATTGTTAGCTGCTCGTGTTGAAATGAAGATGAAGGGTAATAAGATTAACGATGTTATTAACAAGATTCATTTGGCCACTCCTCAACAAAGAGACAACGTTGCTCGTCTTCCCAATATCCCTGCCGAAACCAAGACCAGAGTTAAATATGACAAGAACGATCCTAACCGTCGTAGACTTGAAAGAGATATTGAAGAAGAGAATGGTGGTGCTGGTGTCTTTAATGTCGATGTCAAGAAGAAGTACTTGTTGGAAGATGATGAATGGAAATATGATACTATTCCCGAGTTCTTGGATGGTCACAACGTTGCTGACTTTATCGATCCTGAGATTGAAGAGAAGTTGGAGGCCTTGGAGAGAGAAGAAGAACGTTTGGAAGCTGAAGGTTTCTATCAATCAGACGATGAGATTCTCGACGATGAAGAAGAGATTCTCCGTACTGCTGCTGATGCCATTCGTGACCGTAAGAAGTTAATTGTCCAAGCTCATCGTGCTGCTCGTGGTAGAACTAGACCTACATTACCCAAGACTACAGCTGCTAAATTCACTACTGTCAATGAGATGGGTGAACATCTTGAAAGTATGGGTATTGATGCTACAGATGCTGCTGAACGTACACGTAACGCTGCTGCCGGTCGTAAGCGTACACGTGCTGAAGTTACCCCTGATGAAGCTGTCAGAGACGCTGATGCCCATGATCGTGGTGATGCCGAAGCTGAAGAAGTCAGTGCTCTTGGTTTCCGTAACGTTAAACAGAAGCTTGAAGCCGATAAGCAGAAGCTCCGTGCTCAAAAGCCAAGTGCGCTTATGGGTAAGCGTGGTGAGTCTGACAGACAGATTCAAACCAAGATGCCTAAGCATTTGTTCTCTGGTAAACGTGGTATGGGTTCCACTGATCGTCGTTAAAAAAACAAATCCTCTTTTTACTATAATCTTCCCATTTTTTGAACACATTTATATTGTATAGCACTCTTTTTTTCTTATTATATTTTTATACACTCTGTTTTTATTTTTTCTTACCAAACTCTTTTTCCCCCTCCATCTATTTTTTGCATGAAATAAAATAATATATACTTTTAAAAAAAAAAAATTAATTTCTGCCCGGAGAAACTCTTATCTTTCAATTAATTAACTTTCATGGGTAGCAATACGAGTTATACGGACTACCCTGCTGAGGCCCGCACAGGCAGAGAAAATCAAGTTTATGACGACTCAAACATTCGTCAGGTATTTACTTTTTTTAAACGAAGCATGGTGTGCCATCTCTTAATCTCTTTCTTAGGTTGCTGGTTGCATTGCCATCGATCCCAACACCAACAAAGTTTTGATCATTTCGAGTAGCAAGCGTGAAAATGTTTGGGTTCTCGTAAGTTGATATGGTAACCCAATTGGGGTAATAATAACATAATAATAAATTATTTATTTCAGCCCAAGGGAGGATGGGAAGATGATGAAACAAAAGAACAAGCTGCTGCCCGTGAGACATACGAAGAAGGTAAGATTAATAAAATATTTAAGCGAGCTGTAGGACAAACTCTATTTTTCATAGCTGGTGTCAGAGGTCAGATTGGCAATTTAGTTGGCAGCTTTATTGACTACAACTACTATGGCGAGCCTAAATCTAATGTTTGGTTCTACGAATTAAAAGTAGAAGAGATTTGTAGTCAATGGCCTGAAAGCAGCTTTCGTCAGCGTAAATGGGTAAGGATGACACACCTTCACTCTTCTATAAATGTGCCATTAACATATTGTTGTCTCTCTTTTAGTGTAACTTTGACGAGGCAATGGAATATCTTCGGTTTAAACCCTTCATGCAAAGAGCGATTTTAGCTTCCTCTTTTGCTCCCAAATAGAGAATGTGAATGAAACATGCCTCACATGCCAAAAGACGTCATAATGTTATCAATGTTATTTTTCATATTCACCCCATTTTAAAATAAATACCCAGTGTTTATCATTTTCTGCTCTCTTTCCACTTGCTGTATTTATCATGACTTCTTTATACAACTTTACAGTTAAAACCATCAAAAACACGGATTGGGATTTAAGCTCACTCAAGGGAAAGGTACTTTTTTATTTGCATTGCGTATCAAATATGCCCCTTCATACTTAAACTTTCCGTCTCTTTGTCAGGTCGTTCTTATTGTCAACGTAGCTTCCAAGTGTGGGTTTGCCAGCCAATACACAGGTTTGGAAAAGCTTTACACCACCTATAAAGACAAGGGTTTCGAAGTCATCGGAGCCCCTTGCAACCAATTTCTAAATCAAGGTAAACGGTATTCAACGAATCTCTATGGAAATCCTTTTAACATTTTTTTTCTTCCGTAGAACCTGGAGAGCCAGAGGGTAAATCATCACCACTATTGATAAAGCATTGTAAAATATTAATCACTCTTCAACAGAAATCGAAAAAGCTGTCAGAACCAAATATGGTGCTACTTTCCCACTTCTTGCTAAACTGTAAGTTTATTTTTTATAATTTTTCTGCAAAAAAAAAAAATTAATCAAATTGTCATAGTGACGTGAATGGAGAAAATGAATCACCTTTGTACAAGTTTTTAAAGGAATCAAAGCCGGGAATTTTCAAGTATGTATCATATCACGCGTCAACACAAAAGTTTTCTGACCCTCATTTAATACATTAGTTTACACGTCGTCAAATGGAATTTTGAGGCAAGCATATAACATATCTACAAAGAAACTTTCCGTTAATCTCCCTCTTTTTTTTTTATTTTCATCATAGAAATTTTTGATTGACAAGGAAGGACAGGTTTACAAACGCTACTCTTCAAAGACTGAACCTTCTGAAATCGCAAAAGATATCGAAGATTTGTTAAAGAAGTAGTTGTTAACGTGCGGAATAGGATTATAAATAGCAATAAAAGTTACACATACTCTTTCTCTCTTTTTTCATTTTACTTTAAATTTCTCATGGTGTCTAAACAACTTATCCATGTTAATGGCTTAAGCTTGACCGTGTATGGTTTAGAAGAGTATCAAAAACTCGGCAAAGATACACCTGTGTCTGTCATGTTTGCTCTCCATGGTAGACTTCGTAAGTTTAGTCTTTTTATAAAGTCAATGGGCCCCAATGTCTAAAATGACTTTACATAGAGAACCAGTCCAAAATGGAGCCCATTGCACAAGAACTCTGCAAGCTGAATGAGTTTAGAACAGAAGGAAAACGTCATATTTTGGTTATTACGTTTGACTCTGCAAACCACGGTAGCAGACTCGTTCATAAGCTTGCCAATTTTGCATGGGTGGAAGGAAAGCACCAGAACCCAAATCATGCAATGGATATGTGGGGCATGGTTAGCTCTGCCACATCCACTGTTTCTGAATTAATTGATGTGCTGGAGCATTATTTGTTTGGCCCTTCTGAAAATCCTATTGTACAAGTGTGGGGTGTGCTTGGATTTTCTATGGGCGGTCATGCTGCATTTTTAGCAGCTGCCAATGGTATTATAATGTTCTGCCTCTCTTTTTACAAACTGGCTCACCTATCACTTTTCTTATAGATCCTCGTATCACGGTGGCTATCCCCATTGTTGGAATATCTGATTTTTTAGCTTTAATGAAGTCTCGACTTGAGGAATCCAACATTTCGGCTGAAACCCATCTTCCAAAACCCATCCAAAAGCTTTTTGTTGAAAAAATGGCAAACTTGGATGAAAAATTAAAATCAACGCACATCCTCATCATAAATGGAGAGAAAGATGAACTGGTAAAGGCAAAGTTCAATGCTCCTCTTGTAGAAGGTTTGCGTAAGACACATCTAGGCAAAGAAGGTGTGGATTGGAAGTATTACTTAGTGCCTGGTGTAGGTCATGAGTGGTCGCCTGAGATGATTGAAGCTACTGTAGACTGGACTTACCACTGGATGGTGAACAATACAGGCGAATCCAAGCTGTAAAATTCATGTTTAGCCCATCCTTCGTGTGAGTACATAGCGTCTCAAGAAGCTTATTTGTTGTGCTAAGCCTGACGTACTTAAAAAGCCATTTTTTGTAAACATAATAAATCATATCAGGCCTCAACGACGGGAAAAAGAAATTGGCTCCTATAATTAATAAGCCATCTTAATTTCTGGCGTATGACACGATGTTACAAAAAAAACCAAAAGCGCGTGTGCCCCTCCATTTCAAAGCCAGTGAATAATGCGCAGAAATCAATCAATCCCCCTGCTCATTTTTTCCATGTCAGGAACGGAAGTATTTTTAACCGAATTTAATGATTCGCTTAATTCCATTGTTCGTATGTTGGTTCCATATCGCTTGGTTTTTTCTTTTTTGAATTTTTTTCGGATCTCTTTCACTTTCTTTTATAAAAAAAAAAATATGGATTCTAAAGCGGGAAAAGCATTCTCTTTCAGCGCTTCCAAAAAAAGTAGCAGCAGTGGCAACATCTCTGTAAAGACACTTCCAGAGGGTCGAGGCTTATTATCGAGATTAAGCTCGTTCTCCGTAAAATCCTCGCCCACAACACCTGCAGGCTCACCTCCTCCATCACCCACAAAACATTTGAAGGAGCAGCAACTCAATGAAGATATCGCCGCAGTTCACAAGGCATTGGATTATTTCCTGAATTCAAATATCAGTGAAGCAGAGGCGATCTTGAAACCTCGCTATGAGGATTCCATGTATTATTCTTTGGGCTATTCATTTATCCTGTATTTGAAATGTGTCATGACCTTCCAACATGATGATATCAATAATACCTTGAATGTCTTGAAACACACTATCGCATTGGCCGCTCATGAGCGCAAAAAAGATGGAGGCTGGTTGGATAACATAACAAGCTGGGTGAAAGGTACTACCTTGGAAGATGTCAAACAGATGACCGTTGTAGAACGTCACGCAGTATGTGATCATCATTTAAACAAAAAACAAAATTGATAAGAATTATCGTTAAACAAAAAAAAACAAAACAAAAAATGTAGGAACTGGTTTATTCTGAGGCGTATCTATTAAAAGCGTTACTAAGCATTTTGTATGATGAAAGTGTCATGTCCTTTCTTCGAGAAAGTTTGAACATCCGCAGTAGTTACAGCTCGTACATGACTTTGGAGAAATACGTGGATTATGTAAAAAGCGAAGGCAAAGACGAAGAATTGGATCCTAATTTTACTTCGGGTGTTGCACTTGGTGTGGGATGCTTTAGTTTAATTCTTTCCATGTTACCTTCATCCGTTGTTAAGGTTGCGGAGTTTATCGGCTTTTCTTCAGACCGAGCTCATGGGCTCCAGGTATTGGAGGCGGTAGGAGGTTGGGATAAAGTGCATACATCCACCACAGTCAGCAGTGCCATGGAAGCCAAAACAGGTTTACGACGACCCTTGTCTGAAATGGTGTTGATTTTATATCATATTGTCTTGTCAAAAATGATCCCACTTTCAGACGTGGATATATCCTTTGGGGAAACCATCCTGAATGACTGTCTTTCGCGGTATCCGCGAGGCGTATTCTTCTTGTATTTCAATGGACGATTAATGGTAAGCAAACGATTGCTGGGTAGGGCTGAAGAGGAATATCAACGCGCAATCGATACACAAAAGGATTGGAAGCAACTACAACATATGTGTTTCTGGGAATTGGGTATTATTTACATTATGCAACAGAAATGGCAAAAAGCGTACGACCTTTACACAATCCTCAGTAAAGAAAGTAACTGGTCAAAGGCAGTGTATATATATTTGAAGGCGATCAACTTGTACATGCTTGCAAACGAAACATCAGACGAAACTATCAAGGCTAATTATATGAAAAAAGTGGTTTCCTACATGGAGCAAGTGACGGAGAAAAAGAAGAAGATCGCTGGAAAATCCATTCCTATGGAGGTAAGAGAACGGAGCAACTTTTTTTTCATAGCGGTAATTTTTAAAAGTTGAAAAATTGTGTTATAGAAATTCGTTGCTCGCAAGGCAAGAAAGTTTAAGAGCCAAGGCAATTATCTCTTGCTACCAGATCTCGAGATATTAAATGCATTCGCAGCCTTTGACTTTATGCCAGTGGATATATTAAATAACACCATGGAGCGTATTAATGTTGAATTAAATAGATTGTTATCTCTCGATCAGGAAAAATTACCAACGAATTATTACGACGATGCTTGTCTTGCTCAATTTTTGCGCTCTATTACAGCGAGAATGCTATTCGAGCAAGGCCAAGACATAAAAACCATGCATCAGATCCATGAACAGTCGCTAAATTTTGTTTTTGATAATGCTGACAACATTCTTTTGGATCATTATATTTTTTATTTTAGTCATTATGAAAGAGCGCTTATGCTTATCTTGGATAAAAATTACACCCAAGCTGAGGCAGACGTCCAACTGATCCTCAAGTCAAACGAACGTAATCATTACGGTGTTGGGTCTGGTCCTCATGCCAAGAATAAATACAGTCTTGCCAGCAGCTTGGTGTTTAAATGTCATAATTGTATGACACAAATTAAATTATTAAAGTAGAATAGTCCTTCCTGTATTAATAGCATTCAATTACATAAATTTATTATTTATTTTGCCATCACAAAACCCTCAACTCTCCCCCCCCCCTTTTTTTTTTTTTTTTGTAAACGAGTAAAACTCAAAAACATTGACCAAGACATCGAACCCTGTCCTATAAACCAAGCTGATATTCGACATAATGATATTGATGCCTTTATTAGCTTCATAGTATATTTCGCGGTATTCTTGTAAAAGCTAATCATCTGTCAGTTGACTTTCACACATTTTTAGCATTTAAGCGTTTTCAAATAATTATCCCCTTCTTGCCAGGAAAATGTGGATAGTTTGTAGGAAAGTTTAAAACTACACTCTGTTACATTCGAGAGTCTTTACTATCATACTCTTTCAAAGCAGCAGCTCAGTGAGCTACTTCTCCTAGATATGAACGAGCTGTATACGTTCTGGGTATGATTTTATCCTCTAAGCTTATTTTTAATATCAGTTTGTAACAACCGTAATGCCTTTTGGAATAGGTATATAATGACTGACAAGAACATGTTTCGTATATTGCAAGAAATTTGAAGTGACAATGGTAGGCTTCCAGATATTTCAAGATCTCAGCAAGATACTTCAGCGCAAAATCTTACCCAGAATGGGGTTACTTCTTCTTTGGATAGCAGCCTACAAGTAAAGAAGTTTTAAGCATATCTGAAAACTAATTTGTTTTAAATGTTAGGGATATTTATGTCAGAATAACTGCCCTGAATAAGCACCAGTAGGAAAAATAA
Source organism: Mucor saturninus (assembly GCA_016758985.1). NCBI lineage: Eukaryota > Fungi > Mucoromycota > Mucoromycetes > Mucorales > Mucoraceae > Mucor > Mucor saturninus. Next base: position 25,597 of record JAEPRD010000120.1, read on the forward strand.
CTGTAATCAGTGTGACAGATCGAGGAGTTCATTATTGCATGATGTAATCCTACGTAAGTGAGCAATATTTTTGCTTGGGTGTTTACATCATCTGAGGAGTCAGACATCTATTACCTTACTGCAGTCAATTCATTTTTTTTTTTTTTTTTTTTGGGAATTTGCATAGACCATTACGTGAGAGTACATTTTACAGTTCCCGTTTTTACTTTACAGAATCGATTGCGTAATGCAGCCAAACTAAAATTTTGTTGATTGTGTATAAATAGCCCTTGTTTTGTTTTTCTTTTTGTTTTTTGCTGAATTTTGATTTTAACATATTATTTTTTTTTGAAAACATGAAACTGTCATACATAATTTCCTCTTTTTTATTTTCTACATCGGTATCTACTACTGAACTTGTTAGCTTATCTTGTATCGTCCCAGGAAGTTGTATTCTACCGGTCATGGACCATACTTCATGTATTCCATTTGGTGGCTTTCTGGAAAACTGCGATATACCAGAGGCGGCTATAAGGTGTGGTACATGCACGTTTACTGATGCCAAAAAACACGCGGATATCCATAGTATCAGACAAGCTTTCAAGGGCTCATGCAGAATTAAAGGCGGAGTCCTTGCCGATACCCCTCTCGACTTACCAAAATGCAGTTAAAAGTTTATCTATATATTTTGGCGGTCGTTTTTGTAAATTAAAAAATAAAAAATTGTTTGCCATGTAACCATAAATTACGACACGGAACTTTCACGTTGTAGTTGACCCCCAATTAAAAAAGTTAAAACACTCCATTAAAATAACTCCATACTGATAAATTATTCCATGTTCAAATATTATTTCCATAAACGTTATGCCAATCCTATTTATAAAAGGTGCCTTAATAGCTCGTTCAATTTCAACGCACTTTTCACAATAATTTGATTATAAATATGATCAACTACAGAAATGCAGAATCCCAAATTTTAATCCAGAAACCAAGAATCTTAAGATTTAGCTACTTTTGTTATCCAATCCAGTGCTTTTCGTACCTGAAATTAAAAAGAACATGTCCAATCATGATACACACACGTGATTGTCACGTGATAAATTTTATTTAAAATATTTAATTTATATTTGTAATGCATATTTTAAAATCATCAAATCGCCTATCTAGCTCAATCGGTAGAGCGTGAGACTCTTAATCTCAAGGTTGGGGGTTCGACCCCCCCGTTGGGCTTTCATTTTTACGATATTTCGTGTAACGTAGTGCATCTAGTCATATTTTTGTCCTTTTCTTCGTGAAAGGGATAACGGCTAAAAAATATGGCCGTAACAATCATTTTGCGCTTAATATTATACGTAGATTATTAGTGGGTATGCGATAAATAGAGTTAAAGACTTCATTAGATAGTGAATCGACTAAAAAATGCTTGATTTTGCAAAAAAAAAAAAAAAAAAGTTACAAAAATAAAATTTAGTTTATCATGGTTAGTCAGGGTAAGTGAGAATATGGCTCTAAAATGAATTGAGACGAAAAGAAATATGTGAGATAGTGACAATCAATCACAACACAATATTTCAGAAGTGGTTTTTTTTTTAAAGCTGAAGGTGTCGAAGGTAACAAGCAAGTTTTTTTTTTTATTTATTTAAAAGTCTAAATTCACGTAGCCATATTCTCAACTGTAGTGAACTTGTTCCGATTTACAAGTACCATACCTGTATCAAATATTTACGAGAAAATTGCTTAAATGATAAGAGTTAGTTTAATTAACATACCCTAATTGAAGTGCTACAGGTATTGAGCCGGTTAATAGAATGAGTGATTATAAGGTATCAGGGAAAAGCACATTTAGGTTATTGACAGCGGTGGTAGTTATAAAAGACTGAAATGTGATGATCGCCTGAAAGTTACTCTACAGTTGTGACCAGCGTTAGAAATGAGAGATTTTGTACCTTTAAAAGTTATGTTTTATCTGGTTTGCACCAAAATGAGATGATTGATTTGATTAATAAATTAAATTCAAGTCTTGATTTGAACAAGTGTTACGGGTAAGGGGCTTAGATGATAACAAACAGTCGCTCAAGCTTATTTCGGCTATTACAAACTGTAGCAGGAATTGATAAAAAAAAAAAAAAGAAGGCAAAAGGGTTGAGTTCAAATAACGTTTTTTTTTTTTTTTTTTTTTTTTTTTTTTTGTGTATGAGCTGTTTACAAAGAAACATTCCCAACTTACATAATTTCTTTAAGTGACCAGCTATACACATTCTATTGTGTTTTTTATTATTGGAAAAACGAAACAGCTTTCCGCGAACTTTATGTTTGGGTTGTTTCATAAGTTGAATATTTCAAGATTTTTTACAAATATATGATGGTACGGTAAAGATACAAATATGGGAGAGAGGGGGACATTTAAATGGGTAGAAAAGAAATTGTGTGTAGATTTACACATGCACTGCAGAATGCGTAAACGTAAAAAGAAAATAGAAAAAAAAAGAACTTTTTTATATAAATATGATACAATTTTTTTTTTTGTTTTTTTTTTTTTTAGAAAAGTATTGTTCCTCTTTTTTTTTTTAAAAAAAAAAATAGGACGAGTAAATATGTACAAATAGTGAGAGAAAGAAAGAAAGTAATTAGTCTGTAGTTGACCACTCCCAAGACAAGATGGCACTTAGAACGGTAAATCCAGCCGCATATTGATACACTAATGTATAACCTTCGATTCCATGTTGACTTACTAAATAGCCCATAATTAATACGCCTACAGCCGGACCCAGACTACTGTACAAAGCAGCCATCCCACCTTTTAACATCATCCGTTTATGACCTGTCAAAACCACAGAGTCCACTTGATGTGCTGCCAATAGCCAAATCGAATGAAGGGACAGACCTAATTTTAGATGTAAGTGTTACTATTTATCTAGTACTTTTTTTTTATCATTAACCGATAATACCTTGTAAACATTGTAAAATAATAACAAACAATTCAGTGGACAAAAGACGTGGTTGAAGCCAAGTGTAACACAATGCGCATAAAACCAAAACAACATGTGCACAAGCAATAATGACATACAGCTGAAAGCGGTGGATAATCTAGAATAGGACAAGTATTGTTATTTAAATATATACATATACAGCATCCTGTCCTGTTGAACATCTCTTTCATTTTTTTCTTCTTTTTGGAAATGTCACAAACTTACCCAAATCACTAGTTTACTTGCCAAGAGATCTGCAGTAATAATAATTAGACCCACAATACCTATTAGATGCATAGGAAGTTCCAAGGCGTCGTGAAGATAGATGTACAATAAAGATTGGGTCATACCATGAACCAAGCCTAGACAAAAGATGGAACTCATGAATGATTTTAGTATCCATTTGGATTGTTGTTGATAACAATGTAAATAATAATATTCTTCTTCATGGGGTAAATTTGAAGGTAATGGTCTATAATGTTGATGTTTTTGATAGTAGCCGGGAATAAAAGTAATTAAAACGACACTAGGTGAAACAGGAGGCGGATAAGGCAGCCGAGCCAGTTCAAAAGATGGAGGTAAATTATCATTGATGAAATGAATGGGTATGTTATTATTTCTGGAGATTGGAGGTGTGTACGGAGAAGAATGAATGCTTGCAGGTAATGGTCGGATAGAAGTAGAGTTTGTTGTTATCATACGTCGCAGCATACTTGCATCTTCCTCAGAGATATGAGATAATTGTTCACCAAAGAGACTATAAGGTTTGTAACATGAGGTCGTTTCAGTTTGGTGTAAGCCACTGTATTTTGTCAAGGGTGATGTCTCATCCATTTCTTCGTGACATTGGATGATATCGAGTAGGCTTGGATCTGCTGCTTGAACATTGGTGGAGAGTGATAGTAAGAACAAGATGACGGATCCAATTAAAGTTGTTACCATGAGCGTATCGAAATCATGATCATCGTCTAAATTCCAGCCAATACCGATTGACATGATAGCCGAAGCCAATTTCCCATACTGCCTTTCTTTTGCTATATATAAAACACATAATATTTAAGGGTTTGATGAAAGAATAACAAGAATAAAAAGTGTTTACATACCATACAATATTTTGTAGTCTCCTAATATTTTGATGATGGCACTGTCGATGAGAACAATCAGAGGTTGATAGAATAAGCCGTCCAAGATAGTGGATAGGATGGCGACGGGTAATGTCATTGAAGTCCAAGAGGGTGGTACAGATAGTATCAGGAGGATACCAGCTGTCCCAATTGCAGTCAAAAGACCGGTAAATACACCGTGAAGTGGTGGTTTATGATCTACAAGGTCAATCCAAAAGGCTGATGCTGGCACTCTTAGTATTAAGGTACAGGAGATTAATATTGAGATGGTTAATATATCAAACTTTAGCATGTGTGCAAAGTACAGTGGTAAAAACGGATGAATACTTGTTGTCACTGCATGAGCTATTGTTAAAAGTTTTGTCCAAAACAACATTTTTTTTTTATACAGGAAAGAAAAAAAAGGGAGATAAAAAATACAAAAAAAAAAAAGTATGTGTTTATATACATGTATGGAAGAATAGAATATCAACAAGGATGAGATAAATAAATAAATATTGCTGTCACTCAATTAGTTTCGGTTAAAAGGTTGTATGCATTTATTAAGGGATATATTTATTCCTATAGTTATGCAATAGCCCATGGCTAGGATTTTATTCCAGACGTCCCTTTCTCTCTCTCTTTTTTTATTTTTCGTTTCTAATACATGTGTCGGTGCTCCAAAATAAATCATGGTTGTACAACAATTATTTTTTTATTGTTTAAAAAATAGCATTTGCTGCCTGACTACCAACTATTTATAGTAAATTTATTTTGTTAGATACAAGAGAGAGAGAGTAACAATATATAATTTTAAACTTACGTGTAGCACCAAAACCCCAAGTGGCAGCTGTCGCTACATGTCCACCGAACTTTTTAGCCATATTATGAACCTTTTTATCTCCTCCTTCTTCTTCTGTAGCAACCGCAGTGGTGACGGGTGGTTGTGCTACGGGTGGTTGATTATAGGTTGGTTGATTATAGGCCGGTTGATAATAGGATGCCGAGGAGGCGGAGGATGATGTATTGTAAGTCTGAGGAGGAGGAGGTTGATATATGGCAGCTGTAGGAGGGGGAGGGTAACTGTAAGGTGGTGTGGTAGTGGGTGTGCTTGTTGAAAAGGAGGGTTTAGCGGAGGTGGGTGGTACCCAAGGACGTTTTGGTTTGATGCTGGGTGCAATCTTTTTGACATGATTCTGAGGAAAAATACCTGATTTTCCATTCACTGAACCCTTCCACCAATCATCATTCACTATTTTTTCTATTAGTCTAGACCTCTCTCTTTTGAATTGTTATGGAGTCTTTTTTTTACCGTATTCTGTAACTTCAATGATATTGCCTTGCTTAAATGAAAGATCTGTTGAAGGATCCTCACCATGGTAGTCATACAAAGCTTCTGCAGAAGTCAATATGTTAGTTTCTGGAATCACGGGTTTTTGAGTGTAAGCGGGAGGAGCAGGTGGAGGAGGAGAGGCAGCGTGTTTTTCTTGTTCTGGCTGTGGTTGCCAATCATTTGTACGTCTGGTAGGTAACTTTGGAAACGAACTTACATCACGGCTTGCAGGAACAGGTGACTCACGTGTGCTTTTACGAGTGGGTAAAGGAGGCTTTACAGATTCTATCATCATTGTTGTTGTTGTTGTTGTTGGTGCTGGTGCTGTTGGTGGTGGTAGTGATGGTAATGTTATTGTCCGTTCTTGAATACGACTAGGTAATATGCTAACAACATCGTTGTAAGCTTGATTTGGTATAAATTTATTTTCCTTTAAAAAACATAGATCTCGAAGGATGGATTCCAACATGTGGTTGGCAACGTGTGTAGCGTCAGTAGTCATTGATAAATGGTAAATAAAGAAAGAAAGAAAAAAAAGAAAAAAATAAAAATCGTGCTATTTTAAAATAAAAAGGGAGCTAAAAAAAAAAGGGGATCCCTCCGAATCCCAAGTCACAGACAAAGAAAACATATGGGGGGGCCTACATATTTAAACATGAATACCAAATCATCTCTTGGCAATTGCTCTCGTTATTAAATTTGCCACAAAATCCTATTATTATTATTTATTATACTAAAATTAGGTCCTATTTGTGTCTATTAATAAAAAAAAAAAATATAAACAATCCAAATGCTGTTGTAATGACAAGGTAGACGGGTGATCATTGTCTCATTTCACAGCGACAACATACACCGCCACTTTCCCAATAGTTTATTCATCAGTTGAACACATGTTGTAGGATGTATTTCTTTTATTGCTTTTTGGGAAGGTTTGTGCACGGTAGTGTGTCCTCCACTGCCCAAATGGAACTCCGTGCCATTTATCTTTTTTCCCCAATGGGTCTCGTCCTCACATGTCAACACTAGTGTTCGATCTTTGACTAAACCACGATCAATTCTCATTCCTATACGTAATTTTTTAACCGACACAGATTCTCTATCACAATTATCTTTTATATTTCATTGACCATCCTCAGTGTAAATAATAAATGGTCCTTGAGTTGTTGTTCTGAAAGAACAAAAAAAAAAGCGATTAACAAATATTACAGTATTAGCACTTTAAATTCAGACAAGGAAAATTTATTTTCAGACAAACCTAAAAATGTTTTCAGATGAACAAAAATAAATTTCAGACAGCAGTAAAAAAAAAAATTCAGACTGACGTAAATATATGTATATATTCAGATAGAATAAGAGAAATACTCAATCGATCTAAATATCTACCTTCGCTATGACAAAATTGAATATGAGAAAACCACTTATAATTATACGTTAACGGGATTTTTTCTGCTGTTTATTGTATTTTACGGTCATACACGAGTAAGAATCTCGAACCTGAGGGTTGAAAACAAAGATAATCTGTTTTCTACAAGCTTTAAACATACTGTCACATTATAAATCTTATGAAGCATCAATGTTAGATCATGTTTTAATGCCCAATCTTTCCAAAAAACATGTTGCCTATTATTTACAAACACTTTGACTCAATTTTTGGTCAAAACAATTATAACTCTCTTATACAAGTATCTAAGGAAGATATTTATGGGACACTATAAATGTTCAATAGGAACATCTACTCCTTTCATTACAGTCAACGAAATTAGATTGCGCCAATAAAAAAAATTGCAGGACACAAACAAAGGTGATGTAGGTCAGCATCGCAATTTAAAAAATTTATCAGGTTTAAGCTTTGTGGCACGTTGTTTTGAACTTGATTGACAAAAAGTTGTCTTGAACTCTTTTTACTTCTTTTTCAATTAACTAATGCCACGTACACCTATTTACCCCGAGGTGGAGAAATTCATTATCCTCAAGAAACGAGCAAAGCTGGAAAAGGTCAAATCTGATAGTGCGAAGGAAAGCTCAACCACTCAAACCCTAAGAGAACATGTAAGAGAAAGAAACAATTTATACATTTCCAATGTATCACAAGCTAATTTTTGTATGTAAATAAAGCTACCAAGAGAAAAGACTCTCCTAATGTAATAGTAGCAAAGAAGAGTACAAAGAGAAGTCGCCAAGCTAGCACTTCAGCAGCAGCATTCTCCAGTAGTAAATGTAGCTCCTGCCAAGAGGAGGGTCATAATTCTGCCAGAAGTCGTCAATGCAAAAAACTATAATCTAAGAGAGGTTGTATATCCCACCCAAGCTATTTCCTTATATAGTAATTTTTATATATCCCACCCAGCCCGGTGTACCGGACAGGTGGATGTCCGACAGTGGGTGGGATATATGAAATACCACCCATTCCCACCTAAATCTGGATCAATAAACTGTCATTTTTTAGGCTCACAGAATAATTAGTTCTTGTCCAGCATACAAAACACCCCTCCCCCATTTTTTTAAGCGTGGAACTGGATCAATAAACTGTCATTTTTTAGGCCCATTAGACTCTTTTGCTTCCGGGTTATGTCTTTTTTTTTCTCTTGGATCTCACGATTATAAAAAATGAGTAGTAACGATAACATTTCCGGTAAAGAACGCCTTGTTATATCTAGTAAAATAAAACCAAATTTGAAAGAAAACCACGCCTCTGTTTCTTACTTCTTCCATTGCACTTTCATGCATGAAAAAATTGACGTCAAGGAACATTTACTTTCACTGCCACTCATAGCTTTTTTATAAGAGACCAAATAGCCTTTCGAATTGATGTGAGACATCAAATTACGGGCATCGTTATCCAAAGAGTTCAAAGTTAATGGCTCGGTATTGCCAGCTCTCCGGTTTCTGATATCATGATAAGACAGGATTGATTGTCCATCACGACCACCGAGTGATTTGCGAATTTCAGGAACGCGGTTACCGGCCTTAATCATGGTTGTGACAATCTTCATGGTTTTTTGTGATAACATTCCTACTTTTCCTTCTGGAATCACTTGAAGCTTCTCTATCAACAAGGCATGGTTGTGGAGGTGCTCTTGTCTAACTTGGTTGGGTTGATCTACTGTCCAAGCCTTTGTCAGTTTTGAGTACTTGATTCTAATGAGGAATGGGCATTCGTCCTTAAAACTAGCTCTGCTCTTTTTTCTTTCTTTGTCGTTCGCGAGACGTATTCTACAAGCTTTTCCGAATTTACAGCGAAGGTCAAGGCGTCAATTTTTATCGCTCTTATCCACAACTAAAACGAAGTTGTTTTCGATAGCCCACTTTTTTAAATATTATTTAATTTCTTCAGACGTTTGATGCTGATTGTTGTAAATGGCTTCATTTCAAGCATTTGGAACTTCATGGTATTCCATTTTGGTAAATAAAGTAAAGTGAAACAGAGCAAATTCTTTACTGCGTCTCTGAAATATAAAAATTTCGCGCCAGGCTGCTGCAAATGGAGTCTAATGAGCCTAAAAAATGACAGTTTATTGATCCAGTTCCACGCTTAAAAAAATGGGGGAGGGGTGTTTTGTATGCTGGACAAGAACTAATTATTCTGTGAGCCTAAAAAATGACAGTTTATTGATCCAGATTTAGGTGGGAATGGGTGGTATTTCATATATCCCACCCACTGTCGGACATCCACCTGTCCGGTACACCGGGCTGGGTGGGATATATAAAAATTACTATATAAGGAAATAGCTTGGGTGGGATATACAACCTCTCTTAGATTATAGTTTTTGCATTGACGACTTCTGGCAGAATTATGACCCTCCTCTTGGCAGGAGCTACATTTACTACTGGAGAATGCTGCTGCTGAAGTGCTAGCTTGGCGACTTCTCTTTGTACTCTTCTTTGCTACTATTACATTAGGAGAGTCTTTTCTCTTGGTAGCTTTATTTACATACAAAAATTAGCTTGTGATACATTGGAAATGTATCAATTGTTTCCTTCTCTTACATGTTCTCTTAGGGGCTTGAGTGGTTGAGCTTTCCTTCGCACTATCAGATTTGACCTTTTCCAGCTTTGCTCGTTTCTTGAGGATAATGAATTTCTCCACCTCGGGGTAAATAGGTGTACGTGGCATTAGTTAATTGAAAAAGAAGTAAAAAGAGTTCAAGACAACTTTTTGTCAATCAAGTTCAAAACAACGTGCCACAAAGCTTAAACCTGATAAATTTTTTAAATTGCGATGCTGACCTACATCACCTTTGTTTGTGTCCTGCAATTTTTTTTATTGGCGCAATCTAATTTCGTTGACTGTAATGAAAGGAGTAGATGTTCCTATTGAACATTTATAGTGTCCCATAAATATCTTCCTTAGATACTTGTATAAGAGAGTTATAATTGTTTTGACCAAAAATTGAGTCAAAGTGTTTGTAAATAATAGGCAACATATTTTTTGGAAAGATTGGGCATTAAAACATGATCTAACATTGATGCTTCATAAGATTTATAATGTGACAGTATGTTTAAAGCTTGTAGAAAACAGATTATCTTTGTTTTCAACCCTCAGGTTCGAGATTCTTACTCGTGTATGACCGTAAAATACAATAAACAGCAGAAAAAATCCCGATAACGTATAATTATAAGTGGTTTTCTCATATTCAATCTTGTCATAGCGAAGGTAGATATTTAAATCGATTGAGTATTTCTCTTATTCTATCTGAATATATACATATATTTACTTCAGTCTGAATTTTTTTTTTACTGCTGTCTGAAATTTATTTTTGTTCATCTGAAAACATTTTTAGGTTTGTCTGAAAATAAATTTTCCTTGTCTGAATTTAAAGTGCTAATACTGTAATATCATTTCCGGCAGCCTAATTTATTACGGTCATTAATTTCCTGCATGATCGTTTGTGCATTTACCATTTAGAATAATAAATTAAACCATACAGCACGTTTTCACTTCAATTTCTGTTAAAAACCTCCTTAAACTTTATCTCACAGTTGCAGATTCCCCATGTTTCATAAAAGAGCAATTAACAATGAGCCATTTAAAAAGTAGGTGAAGGGGGTTTTATTCGAATATCAAGCACTGTTAAAACAGAATACATTAGGTGATACACACATACGTTCTCAATGTAATTAAATTTATTCAAGTAACACACTTAAATGCCTGTCAATTCCATTAACACATAACCTAGTGTGACAATGCACAACATGATTAAAATACTACAGGGAACTCCGTTTTTAAGGAAGTCCTTTGTTTTTAAATAAGGTGTCCCCAGTGCGTTTTCTTGTGAAATGGCAGTCATGTTGGGGAATCCAGATACAGGTAAACCCATGGCAGCAGAACAGACAAAGGCAGTTCCCTACAATGATTTGAATAAAAATAAAGAAGATTAATATATACGTGGGAGATGGGAGATGAAATAAACATGTACCATAATTAGCAGTCTTGGATTAGGGTCCGTGAGATGCAAGCCCACCTTTGCAACAATGGGTATCACAATCAGAGCTGCCACCGTGTGACTAATAAAGGTAGCAATGACCAAAACCAAACAGCTAAAGATAAACAAGACTTGGAATGAAGAGAGACCCATCACTCGCTCAGATATATGCAGCGCAATTGTATGCAATAGACCAGAACTCTCCACTGCTTTTCCTAATGCAATACCTCCCATTGCCAAGATAATTACGTTCCATAGGAAATTGTTAAATTCATCCTTAGTCAAGATGCCGGTACCAAAAAATGCAATCAGGGGTATAATTGCAATTACTCCCATATCACCTAAAGTGTCTCGATAGGTGCGGGCAATACACCACAGTAGAATAGTAAACAAAGTGACACACGCAATGTAAATCTGAGTCGGAGTGATTTTGCCACCATTGTTTGTTGTTGTTGTCGCTGCTGTAGGTATCGGATTTTCATTTTTGATTTTGTAACTTTTTAATAACCAAAGCCAAACAATAAGGTTACCTAATAAACAAAGAGGTATTGAGACGCAAAACCAGTCCGCCCAAGAAGGGGGTGGTGACATGTTTTGAATAGCTATCACATTTTGAGGTGAGGCGATGGGAGAAGCGATACCGCCTAGATTTGAAGCCAATGCGATTCCCATAATTAGACAAGGCCCAAAAGAAGAGTCAGGAGGTAAGGTCCGTAAAATAGGCTGGATTAATGAGAGACAAAGAACGGGTGCGGCTACGTTACTAATCCACATACTTGCCATAGATGCAACCAGCATATTAACAATCAAAACATTTGAGGGGCGCGAGCCCGCCTTTGACAGTACGAACGATGCTAACGATTTTGCTATACCGTATTTGTTCAAGGCCGCAGCAATAGCAAAGCCACCTAGTAGCAACATAATGACTGGGGACAGCATAGATGCAAAAACTGTCTTTGAGGCTTCCATTGCACTAAGTCGGGTATAAATTATTCTTCCGTCGTCACTTTCATCTTCTGATCGAATGACTCGTAAAACAATCACCAAAAAGGGGACAAGCAACGCTGTAACGAATAAAGGCATCAACTGATACAAACAATTTTTTTGTTAGTCATTACATAATAACCATAATATATGAACACTCACCTCTGTTGCCCATAATATACTAGCAAAAACCAGAACAGCAAAGCATCTTGTTTGTTCCACTTGTTCGAATAATGAGCTATTTAGTAAATAAACAAAAATAGTTATACTCATCAATGCTATTCCAATAAAGGGTAACCTGTCCCTGGCTTCTGTTCCAGAAATTGAGAGATCATTGAATTTTCTTTCTTCCCTAATTCTGTCCATCCAAATCATTTTTTGGTCATTGGTCGCTTTTTCAGTCAGTAAAACCGACAAATCGACAACCCCGTCTTTTTTGTTGCTGTTGTATATTTGTTCCACCCGTCCAATCAGATCATTTAAATAATCGCGCGTCTGTGCTTGAAAAGGATAAGCTTCTGTTACCTTGCGAAAGATGTAGATTTGGCTTTGTTTAGTGTCCATCACCTTGTCATATTTTTTTAGAATTTTTTTAAATGCAGTCAAATTTAAAGAAACAAATGATTTAAGTTTGGATAAATAGATGTAAAGATCGATCAATTTCGTCCTTGCACCCGCCATTAGATCTGGATCATCTTTCAGGTCCATTGTAATTGAAGTGGCGGAGGATCTATCAGTATCTGTAGTAGAAGAGGAGGAGCCATGCGGGAGATCCGGATTCAAGTCCTGAATTGCAATTACCACAGGCTCTGGCGGATAAAAACATGTCAAAATATGGTCCAATTCGACATTCGCCTCGCATTCTTTTTCAGTGTAGAATTGAATTATCTTTGCCAGCGAATCATCCAATGCTTGTATAAAACGGCCATGATCAGTATTACCAATAGGTAAAAGTGCAGTGGATTCATTCAATGAGGATTTTTTCTCTATTTCTAATGTGTAGATCAACGCCTTGAGCTGATGGTATCTAAGAACCGAACAAATAAATACATATTTTTTTTTTGAAACCAAGAATACTTACTGCAAATAATATTCAGACCACTCGGGAACAGCAGTGGATTGAATATAACGTGCAAATTTCATGTTTTATGTAAATAAATAGAAAGGAAAGAAACAAATAGAAAGAAAAAAAGGGATGCAAGTTTCTTTTTTAAAGTGTTTTGATGTTGGTTTTTATTAATAAACAGTGACATCAAATCTACTTGTAAATTCTTTCGGGGATTCCTTGAGATTGCGCAGCCCATCTAGCGGCAATGAAGAGGAAATCACTTAATCTATTATTGAAAGCATTAGAAAAATATATGTCATATAAACAAACAAATAACATAAAAAAAAAAATAGAAGTTTCTTCTTACCTATTTAAAAAGATAGCAACTGATTTATCACAAAGACGGTCTCGAACCAAAGGCTGAACACGTCTCTCTGCACGACGACAAACTGTACGGGAAACATGCAATGTAGCACTCGCCTTGCCACCAGACTATTTTACAAGTAAATACATTGTAGCAACAAAAATAATTAAAGATAACACTTACAGGTAAAATGAATTGAGTCAATTTGGGTAATTCCTCATCATAGCCATCAATCCACTCTTCCAACATGGCAACGTCTTTTCCTTCCACATCAAAACTGGTTTTAGCTGAGACAAAATTCTTTTAGAAAACAATGGTTGCATCTCTATTTGTCTCCAGTACAAAAAAAATTCAATATTTACCTAATCGAGCCTCATCAGATTGCTCACGAGGTGTTGCAAGGTTAGAGCCAACATCTTGTAAGAGACTTTGGATCTACGAAATCATTTCGTTACTATATACTTTAACAATAAAATAACAATATAAAAAACGAACCTTGACCAAACGCTCAATTAATTCATATCCCCAGTCAACATCTTCTAAATGTTCCATGGCCAAACTGAAAATATAAAAAAAAGTTGTTAGTATTAGTATACTATCGATGTTTATTTATTTACCCAAGGTTAGACGTCAATTCATCAGTGGTACCTATTGAACACAAATATATCAATATACACATTCTTGTATATACATAGCACTCAACTGACCTAATGCCTCAAATATTTCATCATCCTTATCACGGCGGGCACCATTATACAAACTTGAGGTTCCTACGCCATTTTTATTAGAAACCCTTTTTTCTCCTTTCTATATTTATCAAGAATGACGTGTTTTACCCTTGTCGCCTGTTTTCGTGTAGATCTTCATTGTTATATTTTTTAAAAGAAGTTGATTAAGAAAGACACGTTTTTTAAATTTGACACTTTTTTATCTTTTTTTTTGCTTGAAAGTGCTAAAAAAAGATCATCTACTTTGAATGACGAATATCAAAAAAAAAAGGACTGCTCAATGTCCGGCCGTCATACGTGTAACACGATTTCGAAATAGCTTCGGTCGTTGAATGCCGCCCTGATGGTACAAAGGAATCAAGAATATTTACAGTACATGTTTCAGGTTTTCAGGGAAAGGAAAGGTCCATTCTATTTTTCTTTAGTACTCACATGATAAAATGGAAAACCAAAAGGTTACAGTTATTCTTTCTTTAAATATAAACCGAATCAACAAACCGAAATCTGGCCAAACTCTGATGAACTGTGATACAAATCAGCATAATCTTTTGTAGACGAGCACAACCATAACGATTCATTGCAGGAAGCCAATTCATTTTAGTATATGAAACTGCTCTAAACAGAGCTAAATTGTCGTTGAATGACTAAACATTGTGCTATCTACTTGCTAGTCTAAAGTTACGTTCGTTCGCATTTTAGGCCACTGTTTTAGGATCGGCCTTTGAAGGGCAGATCTGTTCTTGACGAATAGGCCTTTTGTCTGTCATCTTCTTTTTATATCAACTTGAGTTTTAATGACAATGATCGCCAAAGAATTTAAATAACGTTCGACATTGATACAAAATAAAGACCTTGACCATAAAATATGAAAACGAAGAATCCGTGGACCAATATACAATTTAGCAAAGACAATGTGTCAGTTTATTACAATGGAGAAACTTTTTTTTCTTAGAGAGTTGGGTGGGGATATTAAAGAGGGGGATAAGGTTATATAAAATGAGTAAGTGAAAGAATTATATGGACAAATGTATGAATAAAGGTTTGAGGATCTAAAGTTCCTTTTGTTTGGAGAAAAATATTTTTCCCATTTCATAGCTGCTAACCATGATTGCACAAGAGGGGCCAATTTTAGCTACTCTGGGGGTTAATCCTCTGAATAAGCCCCTAATACCATCTTGCTGATAGATTTGTTTGAGGATAGCAGGAACTCTAGAGTCGCCTAATGAGGGTGTCTCTCTACCAACATCAACCTGTCTTCTAGTCTTTGCAACATCAAATGGTGTTGTAATGGCAGCAGCAAACTATAACATATATGTTAATATATACTTTTTTTTTACAACCTAAGAGTTAATTATACGTACCATGCCTGAAATGGCACCCGCAGCAAAAGAAACTTCGAGTTCGCTAAAAGCCAGGCGGTTAGACGATTCAAGAGCCACTTTGCATTTTTCATAACCCATCCAATAAATGGCAGAGAATGGGACATCTCTCCATAAGGTAGGAGGCAATCCTCTCCAGAGGGCTTTTGAACCGTCTTTTAATACCATGTTTCTAACACCATCAAGCACATCTATAAAAGGAAATTAGTATGCAAACGTGCACAAACATAGTGAGATAATAATTACGTTTGAAATCATTGACACCAGTAGTTGCAGTTGCTTGAAGTCTAGTGCGGAATAACTCGATAGGTGAGATCATCGTGACGGCAACTGTTCTTGCGAATGCACCAGCCAATAGGGGTGAATAATCAGCTTGGTTCGATTGAGTAAAAGGTTGAATGATGTCTTTCAAATAGTCATAACCCACGAAATAAATGACATTGGCCGGAACAGACATCAACAATGCTGGTGACAATCCCTTCCATAATGCAGCTACACCTTCATATTTTACAATTTTGTAAATACCATCCTATTTGCATGGTTAAGTAACTTGATGGTTTTTAAAAAAGTGGTCCAAATTTATACTTACAAAGGTTCCTTTGAAAATTTGAGAATTTATTGGGGTACGTTGTAGAGCACATTCATGTAGTTTGGCTACTTGTACTTTTCCTCTGCTCGAAAAGGTCTTTTTGGTGAACTTCATGGCCTGCGTTAATGTACAACGGTCGAATGTTAAACAACAAGTGTTTTTTGCAAGGGGAGTGTAAACGTTTTGGGTCTGCAGTCTCATCTTTATAACGTCCATAGGTGTTACCATAATCGAAGTAACGAGAGCACCCCCACAAGCTGATAAAAGCTTTTCTGTGGAAGTCGTAGTGTATGTTGACATTATTTTTGTGGATAAAAAAGAATTAAAACAGAAAAACAGAAAATCTGATAAAGATAATATTTTGGGGGTCGAGGTAAATTCGTTTCATCTCCGACAAAAAAGTGACTTCTGATGCACCAATCATGAATTGTATGCATGTTGCATGCAACTAGAAAGTTTAGACAAAAGAAACGCTCATCAGCTATGATTTAAGTTAACAGTAAGTGTTGTAGTATTATCTAAACAAATATACACACGTAATAATACTTCACATACATATCACTGCTTGAGAGCAGGTGTACGGCAGATCTTACTAGTAAAAACGTACTTGTGGCATTTATCAAGTGCGCTAAATGTTGTAGCGTTTTTCTTGGAGACAGCCAGTTTTTTCCTTAGTTACAGCTAAGACTCACGTAGTTATAGCGTGAGATAAAGCATACTGGCTGACCTTAAGACTCGGATACAGGAATATATAATAAGTGACAATGTGATGGCTACGGATGAATATATATTGACCAATTTGTATTGGTCATGATAACTTAATCACTATTCGTTTACCCCTGTGCTTGTTTAATGCTAACATCGGGGATAAATATTACGAGAAAGTCGAAACGAGACATTGAAAGTAAGCTAAAAAACACATAGAAAGGATCATCAAATGTTTATGGTAGTGAATTCGGACATAATGTAAGGCGACAGGTATACTAACCTTTTAATGCCATCCTCTAACTCGAGATTTTGAGCTTTTCTTTGATCGGTGCAGCAAAATTTACTGTTTAAAATCATGCTGTGGCTTTGTCCTTTTATTTCGGTCAGGAGTTCAAAGGTATTTTATCAGTCTGTCTTACTTATCACTGCCATTAATTAGCCAAAGTTCAAAAAATTATTTTAAATGAAGGATCAATTATTGATTAAATATACAGAGATAAGACACTGAATGGTTTCTGCTGGGGTTATGGAAAGACTTGTAATTTTACCAACCCCGAGTATTCATTATTCTAATGGGAAAATAAATACTCTTCTTCACTATAGTAACAAAACCTAAATTTCAAAAGGGAAGCTATCGTTCTTCGAAAGTGGTGAGTGAAAGGCTTTTTTTTTTACTTAATTCATGTTCTGTAGTTAAGTCATAGTGTAACTGTCATCACTTACGACATGCCCGCTGTAATCACTACAAGATTGAAATGGGGTATTATCCTTTCGGTAAAGTCCGGACCGAACAGTAAATCTTCCGTTTTTTCTCCTTTTTCTGGGTTTGTATATTATCGGGATCTGTTGGATGAATGTGAGTGACATGGGACGGATTTCTGTGGAACCATCTCCAAAACGAAGGCCTGAAAAGGAAATGCATTAGTTGTGGAAAAAGAAGTTCTTGCTTTGTGATTGTGTGTGTATGTGTGTATTCTACATCTGTGTGTGTGTGTGTGTGTGTGTGTGTGTGTGTATGTGTGCGCGTGTGTGTAGATTGGTCTGCAAAATATGCTACACGCACTTTTGTTATGGCCCCTTCTTTTCTCCCTTCTTTTTTTTTATAATTTTTTTTTATTCTTTGTATTACCTTTTTGTTTCTTTTTTTTTTTCTCTTTATAATAAAATGAGGAGTACACCAGGAGTACCGTTAACAATAGCGGAACTTCAGCTATCGTCGCCTCTACCTTCACCAAGTCGACAATCTGTATTAAATAATCATGCTCATACCCTTTCAAATATAATCAATAATAAATCTTCATCGTCATCATCTTTAGCAACTAATTCCTACAATTCAACACCTGATCTTGCATCCATCTCGACATTATCCAAATCAGTGATGCTTCCTCCTTTACAATTCGAACAACCCAACTCACTTCATCCTGATCTATACCCTTTAACTACCGCTAATACACCCAATGCCATGAAGAAGTTTACTTTCTTGGTTGATGGAAGACCTTGTTTATTTGAAGAAGTTAACGTATGGTTTTTTTTTTATTTATAAATAAAGATACAAAATTGCTTATTAATAATTAAAATAATAGACAAGCACAGTTACAAATACACCAAGAAAAAGATCTGCGTCTATATGGGATGACGATAGAAGTTTTAAACGCACAGAATTAGATAATGAAGCCCCTGATAATTTACCAACAAATGCTTCTTCACCCAACGACAATATGCCGGATAGTCCTAATTCTGCGCTACCATCGCCTGTGTCAGATTTGGATGAATCATTTTATAGCGTAGAAGAAGATGAAGACATGATGATTGAACAGCAAATTACTGCTACGGAATTAACAACAACAACAGCAACAACGACAGCGACAGCAGCAATGGACACGGATAGTTTGATAGATACATTTGATATGCTTCCAGACAATATTCAAACATATTTTATGTTTCAATTATTAAAAAGATCACCTCGTCACGCACTTCGATTAGCCAATGCGACAATTATGCAAGTCTTAAAATCGGATATCTTACTCAAATTACCACCCAAATTAGCAACCATTGTTCTTAGCTATCTCGATGTTAGATCCTTATGTCGTGCTGCATCCGTCAACAAGATGTGGTATACGCTAATTGAAAATGCATCGACTGTTTGGGAATTAAAAATGCGACACGCAGATTTTAAACCTTCAACTAAAGAATTAATGGAGGCTGATTTTAAAAAGATTGTAAAAAGACACACCATCATGAGACGCAATTGGAAGCTAAATAGACATGACAAACTCATCCTGCAAGGCCATGAAGAAGATTTAGTTACCTGTTTACAATTCGATGACGAAAAAATTATTACCACAGGATCAGATGATCATAGCATTAATGTGTACGACATCAAAACTGGCGAATCTATTACAAAGCTTACGGGTCATGATGGCGGAGTCTGGGCCCTACAATACGTCGGTAACACGCTGGTGACAGGGTCTATCGATCGTACTGTACGCGTATGGGATATCAAAGAAGGGCGTTGTAGATATATTTTGCGAGGGCATTCAAGTACCGTAAGATGCCTCAAAATAGTCATGCCAGAAATGATTGTCCAACCCGACGGTTCATCACGTTTAGAACCTAGTGAACCCATCATTATTAGTGGCTCAAGAGATACAACCATCAGGGTCTGGAAATTACCAAACTTGGAGACAGAAGATGATATGCCATTATCCACTTGTGTCGAAGATGACATGATATCTGAAGGTTTTTTGAAATACAAGTTGGCTGAGCATGACCATTCTGTACGTGATCTAGCTGTGCATGGAAATATTCTGGTGAGTGGAAGCTATGACAACAGCGTTATTGTATGGGATCTTGAAACTGGTACAAATGTACATACTCTCAAAGGTCACACGATGAAAGTATACTGTGTATCTATCGATCCCAAACGTCGACATTGCATCAGTGGAAGCTTAGATGCATCTGTTCGAATCTGGGGTCTCGACGATGGTGAATGCAAATTCGTCTTGCAAGGTCATTCCATCTTAGTCGGTCTATTGGGTCTAGTCGACGACTGCCTAGTCAGTGCTGCTGCTGATACTACATTAAGGATCTGGGATCCCTCTAATGGGGATCGTTTACATATTTTGGCTGGATCTTCCGGCCATCAAGGTCCTATTACTTCTTTTCAACATGATCGACATAAAATCATTTCTGGGTCTGAAGGAGGCGTGAAAATGTGGGATACTCAGACTGGTAAATTATTGCATGATCTTGTTGAAGGCGCTGCTAGTATCTGGAGGGTTTCTTTCGACGAAAGAAGATGTATTGCTGCCGTTAAGAAGTAAGTTTATCGTTTTTTAATTTATATTTTCGTAGAAATCGTTACTCAACCTTTTCAGTAGTGATAACAAAACTCAGCTTGTTGTGCTAGATTACGGTGTTTACGGCTTAGAATAAATTACTCAAATTTCGCTATCATACCCTCGCTACCTTTTTCTCTATCTATATTTTATAGAAAAAGAGTACTTATTATTATAAATCATTGCTTATTACGTATTTCAGTTTAGTTTGGATTGTTATATTTTTGTTTTCTTTTTGGTGGACCAATTGAAACTGAATGGAGCAGACAATGTAATTATGTGTTTCTAAAAAGACAAGTTTACACTAGTATGTTTACTACTTTTAATTGTCAAGAAAGCTGTATTTTGTAGGACAATGTTATTTCAATGACATTTACACAAAACATACATTTGATACGATACTTGCTTGATTTGGCCATCGTTCTTCTGTTTTTATAATTAATGAAGTCATGAGAATTTATAGTTTTAACAAGCAATGTCAAATTGTTATCGATAGCCTTAAAATAAATGACCAGGTTTGAGACAGTGGGCTCGACTTTTGCGTAATATTTTCTTGTTTTCGGTATGTCCATGTGTTAAATTGGGAAACAATCCGCGTACTTTGATTTATAAAAAAGCTGTCCAATTTGTGATTTAGTCTTGTACATACATGAAAACAGCTCACAGAAATTAATTAACGCAAAAAAAAAGTGTTTTATGAATTAAAATGCTTCTATATGAAATAATGAAAATGTGATTACAATAAAAATACGAAAGAGTTATTTTTCGATCTTAAAATGACCACGGCCAGCTAACATATCAATGATAGGTCTGTGTTCAGCCCACCAAGCGTTACGAGGCTTACGGTTCTTCATATCAGTAATGGGTAATAAATCAGTGACGGGTGTGAAGATAGCAGCACTACCACTGATACCAGCGACTGTCACAGATGCCTTGGAGTTTGTCAATTCAATAGGAACAGGGGATCCTGACTCGTGTGCCTTATCAAGCGCCTCAGCTGTATGTTCTTCAAAGAATTGGATGGAGCGAGTAGCAAGTCGGGTAGCTCTAATACGATCAAGAGGGGAAGGAGTAACACCTTGTTGAATATGACCCAAAACGGCTGTACGAGAATCAAACATTTCATCACCTTCTTCTTTAAGAATATCAGAAATAACTTCGGTAGTATAGGTCTTGGAAACATCTTCGGTACGCAAAATGATTCTGCCTTCACTCTTATCGGGATCATCATCGGTATACATGGCTCTTAAATGTTCAACATCGGATTGGAGACGACCGAGATTAATACCTTCCTCAGGGATGTATACTGTATTAGCACCCACAACAAGACCACCTTCCACAGCCAAATAGCCACTACGACCACCCATGACTTCAACAACAAACACACGACGACGCGATGACTGGGCAGATTGAACGATAGCATCACAAGAGTTGACAATAGCATTTAAAGAAGTATCTGAACCAAGAGAGTAATCGGTACCAGGAACGTTATTGGAAATGGTGGCAGGAATTAAAGTGATGGGGATACGGAGACTAGGGTATTGATCACGAGATGCCTCCAACTTTTCAATAGCAACAAAGGCTTCGAAACCACCCACAATCATAAGGGCTTGAATATTATTCTTTTGGATTTGATATGTCACCATACCCATATCAATATCCTCACCAGGAACAGCACGGTTTGTACCTAATTCTGATCCACCAAGTGCGGTCCAACCATCCACACCCATCCAGGTCATTTCACTCATTGATCCACGAGCAAGACCAGCAAAACCATTGTTGACGGCAATAGGTGTATGGCCACGGTTAAGACAGTAACGGACAGCTGTACGAGTGGCAGCGTTCATACCACCAGCAGGTGCACCCATGTGAATAATAGCAATACGTAATTGTTGATGAGCTGGTAAACCAAGAGAACAATCATCCAAGATTGTGGTGGCATGATAGGCTTCATATTCCTCAGCGAATTGAGGATCACGAAGTTCCATAGCACGGGCAAAGTTCTTTTTACTGATGGCTTCAGCAACTTCATGGGTCAAAGCAACAGCCTTCATAAGAGGGAAACGAGTGATTTTGTTATCAGTCATGCCAATCATGGGAGAAGGTGTATCAGCAGTTGCTTCAAGAACGGCATCCACAGCTTCAAGACCTTGTGTAGTGGCCAAAAGACGATCAAAGAAAGCGGGGGCACCACCACGTTGAGTATGGCCCAAGATAGTAACACGAGTATCAAGACCAAGGCGATCGGTCAAGATGTCCTTAAGATAATCAGCCTTGATTGGGTTCAAGTTTTTATCGATAGCACCTTCAGCAACAATAACAACCGTCTTTCTCTTACCTAAATGACGATGACGTTCCACAACTGAACACATCAAAGACTCCCAATCTTCTTCCTTGGGTGGCTTCTCAGGAATGAAAACGAAATCCGCACCCGTAGCAATACCAGCCATCAGAGCCAACCAACCACAATGACGACCCATCACTTCAATAACAAATGCACGAGAATGAGATAAAGCGGTAGTAGAAACGGCATCCACAGATTCACAGATACGATGGAGAGATGTCACAGCACCAATGGTGATGTCAGTAGATGACATATCGTTATCAATCGAACCGACAAGGCCAACAATGGTCAAGACATGATAGGCATTTGCCTGTTCCTGACTAATACGCTTGGTCTTTAAAAGCTCATCCACTAATCCTCCCCATTCATTACGGAAAAGATCAGCACCGGTTAAGGAACCATCACCACCGCAAACAATCAAGGCATCAATACCGTTTAAAACAAGATTCTCGGCTGCCTTAAGACGACCTTCACGGGTCTTAAAGGGCATACAACGAGCTGTGCCGATGGTTGTACCACCCTACCAAAAACTCGGTTATTATTTCCCCTTCTCTATTTCGGTTTACCTCAACCCCATGTATACTTACAACCGCTAACCATCCACGAACACTCTTCCAATCCATCTTTTTCAAGAGATCACCACCATCCACAAGACCTGTTTAAAGCTCAGTAAGACTTATGTGACGGTTTCCAAGAAAAAAATGATTTACCTTGATAACCTTCATACACAGCAAAAATATCACAGCCCTTGGTGATACCATAACGAACAACAGCACGAACAACAGCGTTCATACCGGGCGCATCACCACCTGAGGTGAGAACAGCAATCTTTTGACGCTTACCAGAAGCGGTGGCAGTTTCAACAGCAGCGGCAGCACTTGTTGCTTTTAAAATGGCAGGCTTGTTTGTTAAAAGAATGATATTGTTCAAAGGATCTAATACATAAAGTTTTGTTGAGTTTTTGTCGGAATGATCTTGATCAGGTGCATCCAACTCCTTCAATTTAGATTTGACAGCCTAAAAAAAAAAGATCTGTGAATAAAAAATTTCATTCTCTTCTTATCGATGAAATATAATAAATAAAAAAAAAAAAAAAAAACTTACGTCAATGTTATTGATGCTAAATGCAAGAGCATGCTCTTCTAATGACCAATCAGTATCACCTGCAGGTTTGCGTTGTGGGATAGCGGAGGCGGTCAAAATAACTTTGATGGATACGGTGGAAGCTAATTTCAACCAAGCAACCCTGGTATCCTCTTCAGGTGAATCCGTAATGCTCTTGAATCCAAGAGACTTGTAAAAAATTAAAGTGCGTTCAAAATCTTCCTTATTAGACGCGTTGAAAATGATATGCGAAAGACCTTGAGCAAGCATTTTTTATATGTATATCGGGTTGTATAATAAGATAAAAAAGAAAAACAAAAGAGGGAAAACTGAATCCGAAAAGATGAGATTTTATATATCGATTATGAGACCTTTTTTAGACTTGCATTCATGGGTTTATCATTTGAATACAGTGGGATGATTTTGTGTGACGTTGCTTTTTTTTTTTTTTTTTTTTTTTTTTTTGAAAAAACCTTTTAGGTAAAAAGCTTGACAGGACTCTGTCTTTCTAGAAAATTTACAAATAATGTATGCAGAATGCCTTTAAATGAATAGCCATAAAATTTTGGCTGGCCTGAGCGTTATAGAGTGAAAATGAATAAAATGACAGGTGCCAAAAGATTTCTCAAAGATAAGATTGTTCTACACAAGTGCACAATCGATTACATCGATAGTGCACCTGTTTCATGGACGTATCATCTTTTCTCTATTTTTTTCTCTCTCTCGTTCTTTAGAAGACTGTAACTTTTAATTTACCTGTTAAAGGTAATGCCGTAAACGCCTGGTCAGTACAACATCTGTCTTTTATAAACTACTTGTACAAACCGTAAAGTGATCATTATCAAGCGGGGATGAAACAGATTTGGTTGCCCGCCACTGATACATTTCGTCATTGCCCCAACACAGATATGCATTAAGTTTTTTTAGGGACGTGATTTTTTTTTTGTAATAAACATTTTGACTTCAGCATATCTGATGTAGTAGCGGCAAACGAGTAATTCTTAATAAAATTTTATATACAGCTTTTAAATAAATAAGCCCATACAAAAACGACTTTTTATTATTATCCGACTTCTTCAACCATGATACGCTTAACATCAGCTGAACTACACAAATATAAGTGTATTTTAGATAAGATTGTTTGTTAAATTACAACAGCTGCTATACTGTAAACCCAAATACGTGATCAAATCACTAGATAAATTTATCGGATAGTGTTACAGCCAACATGGTCATCAGCAGCATTATAAAAAAAAGTATCCGTATTTTCATCCTTCGCCCCTAAACGCTTAAATGAGTCTGTTTTAGCAGATTCAAAACTAGGCCGATGTGTTTGGCAACAGTGATTCTCAAATGTAAGACAGAAAAGATATTTTATTACTCGTGGGAAACAAGATCCTTTCAAGATGAAAGGTACCTTTAATATTTTTAAACAACAGCAGCCACTTTAATCATAGAAACAATAAGGCACTGTGCTTTCTTTATTTTTAACCTCTTAAGTAGATCATCCGATTCAGAAAAAAGAACCTTTGAAAGGATGCAGATGAACGACTATTGTTAAAATGTTGACTGAACAACATAGTTGTAATAAGCCAAACAAATAAGTTATTTGCCTTTATCAATAAAATTTAAAAGAAAGGGACAAGAGTGTTTCACATCATGCTTAATTTAATCAGAATAAGCATTTATTTTCTGAAAAAATTATTCTATTCAACAAATTACTTCCATCTTTACAGTACAAGGCGTCTAAAATTGTTGTTATTAATGAATGCGATATGAAAGAATGTAAAGAAGTTTTTCATGTACAAATCGCTTACAAGCCTTTCTATGTTTAAGTTGATGTGAGCCTTTACCGTGCCACAAATTATTTGCTAGTCTCCTCGTAAGTACCAAAAAGCCAAAGAAAAAAAAAGTTCAGAATTGTATAAATTATTTTATGTAATGGATCGTTAGGTTTCGATTTTAAGATTTTTTTCAAAAGACCAAAGCACAAAGGGTATACCTCGAGGAAAATGTCAAAATTTAAAAATGCACCCTTTAGGACCTCTTCTTGTGGATTTAATGAAAAGCATTCTTAGGTAACTAAAACCAAATTTAACGTTTTCCATTGGTAGCGTTTGTGAAGCAGTTTTACTATAACAACAATTAAATCTAGCGTATAATTAAAAGACGGTTTCTGCTAGACATATTAGTTTGCTTTGTAAAATATACGAAATAATGCGCCCTTTAATTAAAAATGTTTTGTACATATATTTATCTTGACAAAATTATAGTATCCAACGACTTTGCATGGAGACGAAATTTATGCAATGTTGTTCTTAATCAAACTGAATATATAAAAAAAGAATACTCCACAGGCCTCGTAATTTAAAACAGTATCACCCTTTATAGGTTATTTTTGACAGTTTTGTGTACCATGTGGTTGTCCTGGAGTAAATAACTGAAGATGGGATAATTTTTCTCAAAAACATGGCAGAGTTGGCTTATAGTTTAAAATAGCTGCATGATCCTTGTGCATTATTTTTCTCAAGAAAGAAGCTATTATATAACAAAACTTTGTTAATTATTGCGGATTAGAAATCTGTCTCATAATATCCAAGTAGTGGTATTATCATTTCTCTTATCTGGATAATCCGTATCAAATTTTAGTAAGACGCTCCTTTTTTCTTATTTGGTAGCGTATTAGATTTAATATTACTTCAAAATGTTCTCCCAGCTCCCCTTACAAAAAGACTGATATTCTAAATTCATCAATTGACCAAACTATAAATGTATTTTTGGAGTATTTTCTTTTATAAATCTTGTGTCAATTAATTCCTAATATGTGGGACCAGTTACAGAGATAAAAAAAAAAAGAATCGGCTTTGCTTGAGTCTGCTCAGCAACATGTACCACCATAAATCGAAGTCTACTAGGACACGGAATATGGGTGGTTTCACCAAATATCTCGACTTTGTAAAATTTTATACATATGGTATTAAAAAATGGATATAAGTTCGTGACTTTTCGAAATAAAAAGCTATGTCAGGTGCGGGGCCACAGTTTGGGCCTTTGATGAGTGCTACAAATGCATATTCCTCAGCCCAATAAATTTCATTTATCATTCTTATTATATGTATGAGTGATTAGAGATATGCACTCGTTTAGCATGTTTATTATATAGACCATATTGCTGGGTACATTGGGTGAGTGTGTTTAAAATTTTGAGGTGGCTCTTGGCAGGCAGAGCAACAATATGTGCTTTCTATGATCACCCAGCGATCAACATTTCAATTTTTGCTCGAATATAGATAGTCATTTTAAAGTACTTTTTGTATAGACTATAAGCTGTTTACTTTCAGGTTTCTATCTTAAGAGCACCCTATCCCATAATCAGCTGAAAAAAGACGACGATTTAGGCCTTAGCATTTTTGTTTAAATCGCAATTACTAGTTTACTGGTAGTGTTTAACTTTAACATAATATAAAGGGATTTTAGGTTTTATTTTAGGACGTTTGAACCACGTTGCTGCGGTTGACACTATTTTTAAATAAATTTTTGTTTATTCTCAGTGTTTGTCTGTGTACACATTGTAGCGCAACTTCAAGCAATTACATTATTTGCTAGATCGTTATAAGGTTTGTTGGGGAAGCGTATTAGGATAGCACATATATTGTAACAACGGTTGTTAGCCTTTCTTAATCAGTATTTCACCACTTAATTATTTTTATAACAAACTAGAAAATAAGAAAACATGCCAATCATGAGGCGCGTAGTTGGCTTACTAAAACTAAATTAAATGATACATCTCTGGTAGGTAACGTTGGTTCTTATTTTTATGTGAACAATGCAGACACGTGATTGTGCAACTCATTAAAGTACGTGTGTACAACAAATTGTCTTATGGCTTTGTAAGTATACACTAAAAAGGCACATGCAGGTGATGTATCACGATTTGGCATTACTGGTAAAACTTCATTTAACGTAAGTCCCTATTCATTGTTAAAATTAAATGCTTGAGGATTGTCTATTGGCATAAATCTAAAATCTTTCTTGTAATGACTTTTCTAGCAAAACATTCAAGATTTCCAGATTATGTCCCTCAGGCAGCAGTTGAAACAGTAATAAAACCTATTGAGGAAGTGAAGCTGTCGGTTTTATTAGCGTAGGCATTGGTGACAGAGGTGATTTGTAGCAGCACTGGGCGTGGTCGCTGTTACGCTACATTAAATATCATAAATTAAAGTGCCTGGTTGTTAAAAAAATAATAGAGGTGTAAGATCGCATATTATGTCTCTAAAATCCAAAGTAGCAGTGCTCACATTCGAAAAAAGACATGCTCAGCATTAAGGGTTATGTTTTGGTGTATCAAATAATTAAAAGATTGCTCCAATTACTACTGGAATAAAATGCATATAGAGACACATAATCTCGGATTCATTTTTGTAACTAACTAAAAAACGGTAATTCAGCGAATATTTAATCGTCATTTTTTTTCGAAGAATATATGTTCGGATTGCCGAACTACAAATTACTTTGACTCTAAAGTTTAGGTTTTTGTATTTTTAATCTTAGCAACGATTGACTCAAAAAATGTACATAATTGGTGAAAGTTAAAGTTCGAACGTAACTTTCCACTATCTTTGTGCAGCAACAACAAATTTTATAGCGGTGAAACCACTTCTTATGGCGGTGAAAACCAGCCCTCATAACTCACTAGTGATATCTATACAAACGCATCATAATGTCTGTTAAAGTTGGCTTAGCTACTGTCACTAGCTCTATTGGTCATGTGATTTTGTTTTTTTACTTATTTTTGGAATAAAGTAACACTAGTAAGCAAGCAAGCCAATCAAGGAGACATAAACCGTTTTATGGAGCTAACTCGTTTTGGTTGATATTCATTTTTAAAAATATATCGTTTGTAAGGTACAGCGTTCTCAATTTGTATGTCTACAGTATAGACACATGATTGTGCATCGGAGAAAATTATGTGTATATAAAAACTGGTTTGTAGATTCGAGACATTTCCTCACACAATAAACTTTTTTACTACTTCTCAATTGAAATTTCATTTGTAAGTTACTTTATTTATTTCAGGGATTTTATTTGAAGGAGCAAGAAAAACTAATGTCAACTGACTTTATAAAAGTCACTTTTAACGTAGTTAAATGGTACCTAGATTAAACAGCACATTTGAAATATCGTCTGCTAAGCAATTGGTTTGTAGTTTAGTTTATCAAGAGGAAAATAGTCCCTTTATTGACTTTCTAAAAGCATTCCAAACGAATCGAACCAAACTCTGTTATAACTGTCAATTCCAGGTTTGGTCATACGGCTACATTTGATTCCAGCAGAAAAATTATCTATTATTTGGGTGGTCAAGAATTTCTGAATGATCCTGATACTATGACATATATTCGTACGTATGTCGACTTTACGAACATTCTGCATTATAACACAGAAATGGGCATATGGGACACAAAAATTACCAGTGGCTCCGTGTTCCCAACAAACAGGATGTTTCATACTGCTAATTTAGGTACATATAGTTTCGTTATTTTTAGCGAATCCTCATTAACATTTTTTGCATTTAGCTAATGACTCGGACTGTATAATCATATACGGAGGTGCCGAATCTGATAGTAATGGTGGTAGGTATATTTAATAGTTCGTGTTACATGCCATTATGTTAAACAATTAAATTACAGATTATACGCCAGTCGCCGACTATTTATATACCTACAATATCGAATCAAATACATTTGACATTGTTCATATTAAAGAAGCACAAATAGACGCCGGACCACGATATGGCCATACAGGTAAAGCACTCCCAAAAAATGTCATTGTATGTCGTCCTAATATTCATCTGATTTCTTTCATAAAAAAGCCGTCATCATCAATAATAAGGCATTATTTATTACGTCTGGCATAAATTCCACATTGATAGCTTCAGCTGATTCCTTTGTTCTGGATCTCGAAGATTATTCCTGGCAGAAGAACGACTACTATGTTAATACCACGCCTAATGACACTTTCAAAAGCTCAATTAATGTACAATCCCATGCATTGTTAAAAAGAGAAATCGGAGGACTACCTGATGGTCTTTTTGCTGCACTCATGGCTCTTGTGTTTCTTTTGGTAAAATTTACTATTTTCGAATTATATCCAGTTGCTCATTTTTTTTTCAGTTTGCTGGATTAGCAATAGTATTTTGGCGTAAGTCAAAAAGAAACAAATCACCTCCTGAAACAGTACCATATCGAAAAAGTCGTAGTAACAGAACGCACCATGGCGGTGCTATTATTGGCTTTGTTGGTGGAGGGCATAGTGGAGGTGGAGGTCATAGTGGAGGTGGAGGTCATAGTGGAGGTGGAGGCTATAGTGGAGGTGGAGGAGTCGACGGAGGAGTCGATGGAGGAGGCTATAGTGGAGGTGGAGGACGCGATGGCGGAGGCTATATTGGAGGTGGAGGACGCGATGGAGGAGGCTATAGTGGAGGTGGAGGAGTCGATGGAGGAGGCTATAGTGGAGGTGGAGGAGTCTATGGAGGAGGCTATAGTGGAGGTGGAGGAGGCGATGGAGGAGGCTATAGTGGAGGTGGAGGAGTCGATGGCGGAGGAGGAGGCGGCGGCGGAGGCTGTTAATACAATGAAGACTTATAATAAATAAATCATACGTTTTCTTAGCACTAAAAAGCTTATTCGATACGATTATCTACAAAAGGAAATTGTCTGGATCAATTCACACTTTCTTCAGATATGTAATAAATAAGAACATTGTAATCGGATACAGGCCAAACTTCTTATTAGATGTGATATTATTATTCACAGAGGGCATGGCTCCTAGATATAGAAAAAAATGAAAGGTGTGAGATTTCTTCAAATGTCATAAAGCGCCATGGAAACTCATGGTCACTCAAGAAAAGTCACAGGAAAACCGTCATAGATGATGATCTGCACAAAAAATTTGGCTCCTAAAAAGTATAAAAACAGACCAATTTTTACTCCATTTTCTTTTTTTTTTCTTCATGTTGGGTCTGGGGCTTTTGGGTTACTCTCACTTGTGGGGGTGTACCTTGAGGTCTCCTGTGCGGGTCTCCAGTGGGCTTCTGGGGGGTATCTTCGGGTATTTTCAGCGGCTCTCTGTCGGCACAAGCAAGGGATTTCTAACAACTTAATTTATCTAATAAAAATGAAAAGAAACCACTATCAAAGCATGTTATATGTTTGTATCGAATATTAAGAAATTTAAATCCAGAACTTATTAAACATGATCGTTTTTTTATAATTGATGCATTGATGATTATGTTTATTGAAAATAAAAACCTTGCATTTAGAACTTTTCCTATACTGACCTTCAGTGAACAACATGCTCTGAAAGCGTCACACGCTCCCATGTTGAGAAAAAGGTTCACAAAATACCAGTCTCTCTTATTGTTTTGTCTCTTTTTTATTAACTTGATATGCCGTTTGCAATTGCATTTTTCATTTATGTAGTAAGACGTTAAAGCCCCCCCAAAAAAGTGCCCAGAGTTATCTAAAATATCATATTGCATCGTTAGGTTTTGATTTTAAGATCTTTTTTCAAAAGACCTCGAGGGAAATGTCAAAATTTACAAATATACACTTAATAACAAACCTTTTCTTGTGAATTTAATGAAAAGTGTCCTTAGGTAACTAAAATCCAAATCTAACATTTTTTCCATTGGTAGCATTTGTGGAGCAGTTTTACTATTACAATAGTTAAAGTTAGCGTTTAATTAAAGAAAAAGTTTATTTTTTTACATATTAATTTGCTTTGTAAAGTATACGAAACAATACGCCCTTTTATTACAAAATGTTTTGTACATACATTTATCTTGAAAAAATTATAGTATCCAATGACTTTGCATTAACACGAAACTTATGCAATGTTGTTTCTAATTAAACCGATTAAAGGAAAGATTACGCCACAGCCTTCAGAATATAAAAACAGTATCGCCCTTTATGGATTGTTTTTGACAGTTTTGTTGTACTAGACTGAATAACTGAAGATGAGATAATTTTCTCTTAAACATGGGGAGTTGGCTTATAGTTTAAAACAGCTGCATGATCCTTGTTTTGAATTGCTCTTCTCATGCAATAAGCTATTATATAACAAAACTTTGATAATTATTGTGAATTAGAAGTCTGTCTCATGATCTCCAAGTGGTCGTTATCATTTCTCTTAGTTGAATAATTCGTACCAAATTGTAGTACGACACTCTTTTTTTTTTTTTTTTTTTTTTTTTTTTTTTTTTTTTTTACTTGGTACCGTATCGGTTTTAATATTGCTTCAAAATGTTCTTACAAGAAGACTGATATTCTAAATTCATCATTTGAACAAATTTTTAAATTTTTCTGGGGTATTTTATTATCAAAATCTTGGGTCAATTAATTTCTGATATGTGGGACCAGTTGCAGAGATCAAAAACAGCATTGGCTTTGTCTGAGTCTGCTCAGCATCATGTACCACCATAAATCGAAGTCTACGAAGACACGGGATATGGGTGGTTATACCAAACATCTCGACTTTGTATATTTTTATACATACATACGGTATTAAAAAATGGATATAAGTTCTTAAATTTTCAAAATAAAAAGCTACGTCAGGTGCGGCATTTGATGAGTGCTACAAATGTATATTCCTCAGCCTAATGAGTTTTATTAATCATTCTAATTATATGTATACATGAGTGATTAGATATATGCACTCGTTTATTATAATCAGTATATACATCACATTTTTGGGTACATTGGATGAACGTCGTGTTTTCATCTTGAGAATGTTTAATCCCATAATTACCTGAAAAAAAAACGACGATTTAGGCCTTTTCTTCTACGTTTACATTGTAATTGCTGGTAGTATTTAGCACTAGTACAATATAAATAGATTACGGGTTTTATTTTTAGGTAGTTTCAATCACGTTACTGTGGTAGCTGTTATTTTCAAATAACGTTTTATTGATTCTTAGTGTTTGTTTGTATACATATTGTTGTGCAACTTCAAGCGATTACATCATTTGATGGGTTGTTATGAGGTTCGGTAGGGAGTGAGCAAATTGGAATATCACGTTATAAACTAGATCAATGATATATAGCGTAGCAACGGTTGCTAGACTTTTTTATCAGCATTCCACTACTTATTTATTTTTAGAACAAACTGAAACACAAGAAAAAATGTCAATCATGAGGCAAAAACAGTTGCGTAGAGTTGGCAGAATAAAGTTAAATGAATTGATACATGTGTGGTAGGAAAATGTTGTTCCAATTTTTATGTGCACAATGCAGACACGTGATTGTGCAATTAATTGGAGTACGTGTGTACAACAAATTGTCTTGCGGCTTTGTAAGTATGCACTAAAAGGCATTTCTAGGTGATGGATCACGATTTGGCCATACTGGTAAAACTTCATTTGGCGTAAAATTCTATGTATCGTTAAAATTAAATGCTTGAGGATTATCTGTTGGCCTAAATTTTACGACTTTTCCTGTCATAACCTTTCTAGCAAAATATCTTAGCTTTCCAGAATATATAAAGACACTAACAATTTCTTTTTACCTCAATCTAAACCCTAGGCAGCGGTTAAAACAGTCATAACAAATCCTATTACGGCAATGGAGTTGTTGGCTTTATTTCCGCATATATTAATGACGGAGGTAATTTGAGGCGTCAGTGAGGGTATTGGCTGTTAATTTACGTTACATGTCATGAATGAAAGAGTCTGGCTGTTAAAAAAATAAAAGAGGTATGATTGCATGATATTATGTCTCTAAGATCCAAAGTAGCAGTATTCACATTTGAGAAAGGACGCGGCAGCATTAAGTGATACTTTTCGGTCTGCCGAAAAATTTACGGACTGTTACAATTACTGTTGGAAAAGAATGGCTACGGAGATACTTAATCTCTGATTCATTTTTATAACTAACTAAACGATAATTTAGCGAATACTTCATCACTATTTTTTTCCGAAGACTATATGGGTCGGACTGTTGAACAACGAAATACTTTGTCTTTAAAGTTTTGGTTTTTGTCTTTTTAATCATAGGATTATAGACTAAGTCAGAACAAATACAAAATTGATTAATGTTAAAGTTCGAACATAACTTTCCACTATCTTTGTGGAACAACAACGAATTTTATAGCGGTGAGAACCACTTCTTATGGTGGTGAAAACCAGCCCCCATAACTCTGGTGACATTTATATAAACCCATCATAATGTCTGTTAAAATTGGCTTAGCTACTGTCACTAGCTCTATTGGTCATGTGATTTTGTTTTTACTTATTTTTAGAATAAAGTAACACTAGTAAGCAAGCAAGCCAATCAAGGAGACATAAATGGTTTTATGGAGCTAACTAGTTTTAATTGATATTCATTTTTTAAAAAATATATCGTTTGTAAGGTACAGCGTTCTCAATTTGTATGTGTACAGTATAGACACATGATTGTGCAACGGAGAACATTATGTGTATATAAAAACTGGTCTGTAGATTTGAGACACTTCCCTACACAATAAACTTTTTTACTACTTCGCAATCTAAATTTCATTTGTAAGTTGCCTTTAATTTTTTTAAAATTACATCAGAGCTTTTATTTGAACAAGCAAGGAAAACTAATGTCAACTGCCTTTATAATATCTACTTTGAAGATAAATGGTATCGAGATTAAACAATACGACTGGAATTTTATCTGCTAAGCAATTGGTTTGTAACTTGATTTATCAAGAGAAAAATAGTTTCTTTACTGACTTTCTAAAAGCATTCCAAACGAATCGAACCAAGCTCTATTATACCTGTCAATTCCAGGTATGGTCATACGGCTACATTTGATTCCAGCAGAAAAATTATCTATTATTTGGGTGGTCAAGAATTTCTGAATGATCCTGATACTATGACATATATTCGTACGTATGTCGACTTTACGAACATTCTGCATTATAACACAGAAATGGGCATATGGGACACAAAAATTACCAGTGGCTCCGTGTTCCCAACAAACAGGATGTTTCATACTGCTAATTTAGGTACATATAGTTTCGTTATTTTTAGCGAATCCTCATTAACATTTTTTGCATTTAGCTAATGACTCGGACTGTATAATCATATACGGAGGTGCCGAATCTGATAGTAATGGTGGTAGGTATATTTAATAGTTCGTGTTACATGCCATTATGTTAAACAATTAAATTACAGATTATACGCCAGTCGCCGACTATTTATATACCTACAATATCGAATCAAATACATTTGACATTGTTCATATTAAAGAAGCACAAATAGACGCCGGACCACGATATGGCCATACAGGTAAAGCACTCCCAAAAAATGTCATTGTATGTCGTCCTAATATTCATCTGATTTCTTTCATAAAAAAGCCGTCATCATCAATAACAAGGCATTATTTGTTACGTCTGGCATAAATTCCACATTGATAGCTTCAGCTGATTCCTTTGTTCTGGATCTCGAAGATTATTCCTGGCAGAAGAACGGCTACTATGTTGATACCACGCCTAATGACACTTTCAAAAATTCCCTTTATGTACAACCACATACATTGTTAAAAAGAGAAATTATTGGAGGACTGCCTGACAGTATTTTTTCTATAATCGTCCTTCTTGTGTTATTTTTGGTAATATATACTATTTTCGATTTTTTTTTCAGTTGCTAATGTTTTTTTTTAAGTTCATTGGCATAGCAGCAGCAACTGGCTGTAAAGGAGAAAGAAATAATTTAACAAAAACAATACCATATCGAGAAGATCGTGGTAAAAAAACGAATCATCACCACATTTTTGTTGGCCATGTCGCAAGAACCGATGGTGGAGGTGGAGGCGCATGCGGAGGCGGCGATGGCGGAGGCGGCGGCGGCGGCGGAGGTTGTTAATACAATAAAGACTTATAATACATTTTTTTATCACCAAAAAGCTTATTCGATACGATTATCTACATAAAAACTTTGTCTTGATCAATTCAGGTGATGTCTTCAGAAACGAAATAAAAAAGAATATTGTAAACGGATATGGGCCAAACTTCTTATTAGATGTGATATTATTATTCACCGAGGGCATATCTAGATGTAACAAAAAAAGACCGGTGTGAGATTTCCTCAACTGTCATAAAGTGCCATGTAAACTCATGGACACTCAAGAAAAAAACAGGAAAACCATCATAAATGGTGAACTACACAAAAAATGTGGCTTCTGAAAAGTATAAAAGCAGACCAATTTTTACTCTATTTTCATTTTTCTTCTTTTTTTTTCTTCGTGTTGGGTCCGAGGCTTTTGGGTTGCTCTCACTCGTGGGGGTATACCTCGGGGTCTCCTGTTCGGGTCCTCGGTGGGCTTCTGGGTGTATCTTCGGGTATCTTCAGCGATTTATTTTGTCGGCGCAAGCAGGAGATTTCTAGCAATCTTATTTTATAGAATGAAAATGAAAATAAAAAACCGCTTATTAAACATGACTTTTTTTCTATAATTGATGCATTACTGATTATGTTTATTGAAAGTAAAGATCTTGAATTCAAGACTTTTGCTCTACTTCTTCAAGCGTTAAAATGCTCCCGTGATGAGAAAATGGTGCATACAGGATATCAGTTTCTCTTTTGTTTTGTTCCTTTTTATCACTTAATATGCTGTTTTAAATTGAATTTTCCATATAGTAAACCGTCGTCTCCGTACGTCCTTTCAAGCCAAAAAAAAAATGCCCAGAATTATCTAAAATATAATATCGGATCATTAAGTTTTGATTTCAAATTTTTTTTTTAAAAGACTTAAAATTGACCAAAACACAAAGAGTATATCTCGAGGAAAATCCCAAATTTTGCAAATGCACCTTTAAATACCCTTCCTGTAGATTTCATATAAAGTGTTATTAAATAACTATAGCCTAAATTTAATGCTTTTTAAACTGGTGTTGTTTTTAGAGCAATTTTATTATTGGAAACATTATATTTAACGCATAGTTGAATAAATAGTTTTTGTTAGACAAAGTATTTTTTCTGCATATGGAATTAGTTTGTTAAATACATCAAAATATGCACCTAAAAGTTTGACACATTTTAGGTATAAAATTATCTTGGAAAAGTTTAATATCCAGCGACTTTACATTGACATGAAAATTATAAAATCTCATTTTTGATCAAATCGGTTCCAAAAAATATCAATACGCCACATGGCCCGGAGTTTGAAAAGCCGCAGCTTCTGGCTATGGCCACCAGTAAAGGTATGATGGTTCAATGCTGCCTTGTGGATAATTAATGTGATTGTTAATTACCGGACTCAACGTTGGGAGTATAAAAGACTTACTAAATTGACGTGTGTGCCATATAGTTGTTATATAATACCCCTCCTCTGCCATAACTTTTGCAACGTTTGCTAATTTCGAACTTGTCTTTATACAACCATGTGTGTCTTGACCTCTTTTTCTCAAAAAAGAACGACCCTGCCAGTTTTCACTTGAATAATTTGATTTTAGAATGAATGCACAATTATGGTTTTCTTTCGTTGTCAATGTAAACACTTTATTGGGGATTAATACAATATAATTTCGCGAACTTGAGTTTTGTGAAATTTCGACACGGCGATTGTCCTGAACTATTAAATAAATTGAGTAGCTTTCCTGAGTCAAAAAGAATGCATTGCATTCGGTCGAGTTGGTCTTTTAGTGGGATTGTCGTTTTGGTTCAGGTACATGCTGCCTTCTTAAAAGGTAGAGTCGTTTTTCTTTTTATTATAGAAAGCGCAACTTTAAAAGCTGGAGGTAGGACTGTGTGTACGCCGCTTTTGCCTTAATGAGAACGCGAGTTTAAAAAAAGTGTAGATACTGCTTCGATCGTCTCTATAATTATTATACACAGCTTTTCAATGATGTCAATTACACATCAGAAAAACCCTCTAATTTTTTACATTAAAGTGTGTGTGTGTGGGAAGGGGGGGGGGATCCATAAAATTCCCTGATATTAACTAGTCAATATTTCAAATAAAGTTATTGAAATGGTTGACAAGACAATTCACGCTCAAGCAACAAGTGAACTCTTTTTTTGAGCAAGACCGCCGTAATATTTTCTCTTACGACTTCAAACACTCTCATGGTAAAGTGGCATAAAATCCCTTTACTGTATGTACTTGTACACTTGCAAAAAGCTTAAATTCAATGTCATCTAACACCGTCTACCAAACCGTGAAAGCGATCGAATAAGAATGACAATATTTAGCATCTAACTATCATTGACTAAGAATAAAAAGCAAAGGAAAAGTTTTTTTTATAAATTCGTAACGATAATGGAATCCATTTGGCAAAGGAGCATCCTTGGCACAATTTTGTACAGGCAGGAAAAGACTTTGTTGAGTTTGAAACCCTTTTAATGCTTGTGTTACCCGGGCGCCCCTTTCAATTAAACTTTCTGTATTTAAGAAAATCTTGTTTTATGCCATTGCACCCACAACGTGACCTTTGATACAACAAGACATATATTTTCATATAATAGAGCAGTAACAAAGAGAGACATTGTACATTAAAGAAATTGTTACTCTTTATTTAGCTCCATCCCCCCTTTTTTTTTAATGTTTGACAGGAATTAATTTATTAAGAGAATAGAGTTATTAAACGACATTATCGACACCAGTACCACCCAAAACTTTTGTACTGGCATGAGGTTGATTCTTGAGCCCAGCAATGACTACAATAAAAAAATTAGATACATATAAGCATCAGAAATAAAAAAGGCGTTTACCATAAGAAAGAAAGGTCAGTAATAATGTGACGGCAGGAACAACCAGTGTTGTTGTTTCGACGACGGTTGATATAAACATGATGACGGAGAAACTGTCGGACAAGAGGGAATTTTTAGAAATGGGAATGTCAGACTTTTTCTGCTAAACTTACAGCAAGTACATGGCACCGCGAAAGTACGAGTTTTCAAATCGAGCTACGAATCCATCACTTTGTATAAGAAAAAAAAAGTGTTATTGAGTATACATTACTACCACTATGCGTTACTTACAATCGAGGACTTGTAGGGCAGAATTTGGTACATAATGGTACCTCAACAAAAAATAAGATGAATGCTATCACCCTTTACAGAAAAAATCTAAGTACATTGTATATAGCACTAGGGGTGTATGTTATCTTACCATCCTAAAATAGCAAAAACAGGGTTGCCAAGCACGTTGATAACGCCAAGAGCAATCAAGACTATTGATATAATGAGTGTCTGCGCTTTTATTTTATTTGGAGAGGGTACTTACGAGCTATGGAGGCCACGCCTAACCTGAGAAAAGGAGGGGGAGGGTGTTAAGGAACATGTATAGAATTTCTTTCTGATGCTTACCATTGAGCATAGAGAGAGAAATTACGTGACTTAAATTCTTCGAGCACACCCATTAGAGAAATACGAGAGATGAATAAGAGATAAAAGAAGAAAAAAAGGAAAGGGAGCCAATCAAGGCGAATAAGTATTCTCACTTTAATTGACGTCAGCTTTTTTTTTTTTTTGGGATATTTTTTTTTTATTTTTATTTCTTTTTTCTTTTTGAATATTTCCAACAAAATGTCTTTTCTTCCAAATTACTTTTCTAAAAAAAAAAAATTCAAAAATTGGACTCAATGAGCGTTGCAGGCTCCACATCTTCCCAAGGAACGCATTCTCGCTCACCTTCACGATCCCGTTCCCCACCTTACAGCGATGGAAGATATCCGCCTTCTTCTAGATATTCTCGTTACGATTCATATAATTATAGACCTAATCGCAATGGTATGTCGGCAGCCTTGGACGATTACAGAGACTTACGAGATAGAGAACGTGATCGCGACAGAGACAGATCCATGGGGTTAATGAGAGACGATAGATACTTATCTCGTGGAAGAGACAGGTATGTTGTATTTATTTATTTATTTTAAACAGCATGGGAATATTTATTTTTTTTTTTTTTTTTTTTTTTTTTTTTTTTTTTTTTTTTTTTTTTTTTTTTTCATATACAACAGCCATGACCGATACACACCTTCCTATTATCGTGACGACATACCTCCCTCTCACCATTACTCTTCATCTTCCAACATTGCTCGAGATTACCCAAAAACTAATCCCTTACGTCGTGATGGTAATTTTTTTTTTCTTTCTTGTAAATCTAAATGTGGGGGGGAATACCAACCTTAAATTTATAGTGAGTTCTGACCAAGCAAAAGATAGCAACAATAATAAAATCACCAGTTCTTCCAGTAGTTCCAGTGTCAAGGATTTAAAAGAAGACAATAAACCCAACACACCTACCTCAGAATACACACCTTCCAACCGCTATATGGACTGGCGTGACAGAGACCGCGACAGAGACCGTGATCGTAGATACCGAGAAGAAGATCGCCGTCGAGACTATGATAGACGAGGGTAATTTTTTTTTTTGTTTTGTTCTTTTTCGCATATTTGAAGTTTACTCACATGCATAAACGGTGATAGCTATATGCGTGATTTGCGCTATGATTCACCTTCTTACGGTGCGCCACCACCTCCGCCACCCATGAACTACCAAATTCCTCCATTCAATGGCGATTCGTACCGTCCAGACCGTGATCGAGACCGTGATATGCCTCCTTCGCCCAACATACCCTACTATGAACGAGACCGTCTGGATGATCGTGATTTTTACAGACCGGGTCGTAACAACACTGCACCAAACAACAATAACAATAATACAAGTAGCAACAACAACATTAATAATAGTAATAATAGTAGTAGTTCTATTCCCGATTATGATCGTTATCGTGCTAGACCTGTTCGACCCAATTGGACCTCTCCTGCCGCTACCACCACCAAACGAGATGAATCGCCCCCTTCTTCTCGACGTCTGGATAGGGACCGTCCCGAACGCATCATCACAGACACAACAACTTCCAGTGAACGTACATCTCCTGTAAAAGAACAGGAGAAAGCCCTAGAGAAAAAGGAAGATCAAGCGTCTGCAGAAGAATTAAGTATGTTGGATTTCTTACCACATAAAAAAATCCCCCTTTGTTATTCTAACCTGTTCTTTATTTCATCATAGATTCACCAATGACAGAAGACACACACATGGCCGATCCTTCATCTGAAGGTTTGGAGACGGGTGAACTTCCGATTGAAGAGAAAATCATTGAGCCTGTGGTCGCTTCTACACCTGCATCTGCATCTGCGCCTGCTGCTGTTGTCACTTCAACTGCAACCACAAACGCCACTCCCACGACGCCTCCCATAGTCACATCTCCCATTACTACTGCAACATCTCCCGCAACCACATCACCCACGACTACATCTCCTACTGCCCCAGCAGCAACAGCAGCTACAACAACATCTACAACAGCTACAAAAGCTACAACGTCTACAACAGCTGCAATAGCTACAACGTCTACAACAGCTGCAATAACTACAACAGCTACAACAGCTATAACGGCTCCAGCAGCACCAGCAGCTTCAGTAGCCGCAGCTCCTGCTACCAGCGTTGAGAAGGAAGCCACACCCACCTCTCCGCAAATCGAGCAAGGCGAAGTGATTGAGATGGAACTCCCGGTGATGACACAAGAGCAAATCGTGAACCGTATTGACGACATTGAAAACGAGTTATCGAAGGAAGAAGAATTATTAGCACTTGCGGAGAAACGGGAGCGCGAAGCGATTGAGCAAGAGAATGCGAATGCGGATGACGAAGATGAGACGGCGGAAGAGGAAGCGGCCGAGAATAAAGAAGAGGCGAAAAAGCAAGCGTTGCAGGCCATGGAAAACGATCCTTGTGTGAATAACATGATGGATTTCTCCGACGAACTGGCGTCGCCCATGATGATGCGTAAACGACCTCAACTGCTGATCAATCAACTTCGGGCTAAAAATGACGAGGAGGAGGATCGCTTGTATGAGAAGATCTTGGAGGAGAATCGACAGGTGGCCAAAAAGAATGCGGGTGGTGAAGATTGGTCGGATGAAGAGAGTTGGGAAAAGCCCTTGTATCCCTCGTTGGCTGACTATCCTTGTTATAAGGAAAATATAGCTAAATTCGATCAGTTGCGTATCCATATCTCACACTCTTTGGCCACTCAAAAGGTGGCGCTTGTGAAAAAGGAAAAGTTTCTCAAGAAGGAGTACAAGGCGTTATACGAACAATGGAAGGAAAAGAATTTGGCCCTCGATCGTATTCGAGATATCGAACGTAAAGGACCTGATAAATTTGGCGGACATCGTACATCCAGTCGTCGTATCCAAGAACAACAACCGGAGGAATATACCGACGGTGTCATCTTTACTGCCAATTCCGAAGATGCGCTTCGTTTCAGTAATGGAGGATCTTCTACGCCTTACAACAATAACGGTCTCTATACTTCCGATGCCGCACGTTCTGAAGCCGAATTACTCGAGATCATCCAATCCTTGGAATCCGCCGAGATGCGTAATCCTGAAAACCGAGCCAAAAAGACGACGGCCACGATTCCATCCATGATACTGGACGTACGTGAACGCATGCGTACCTATGACGATCGTAGTCGATTGGTCAAGGATCCGTTAACGTATTACCACACTGGACCGGATACGGGTGATGTTTGGAACCAACAAGAAGTCACGACCTTTATGGAGAGTTACATGATGTACCCCAAGCAATTCGAACGTATCTCCGTTGCCATTGGAACCAAAACAGCACCCCAATGTGTCTTATTTTATTACCGTAAAAAGAAGAAGATTGATTTCAAGGCCTTGATGAAGAAGGGACGGAGGGGTAAAGCCAATAAAAATAGAGATCGTATTGCAGCCGCTATCCGTATCGCTACCAATGACTCCTCGCCTACCGGAAGAAAGGCCAAGAGTAAAGGGTCCGCTTTGATGACTGATATTGGCGAAGCTCAAAACTCGAGAAAGGCCAAAGAAAAAGATGCGGCTGAACGAAAAAGTAAAGAGTTACGGGATTTAGAGCAAGCCAATCAATATTGGGATAGTGTGGCCGAAAGAAAAAAGACAAAACGACCTACTGTACCTCCTATTTTCATGCCCAATATCCCTTCAGGTCCTCCCAGTAGTGCTTCGGATGATACTGATACCATGATGGTATCCACTCCTACCACCGCGACGACGACGACCACTGAAAAACGTAGAACAAACTCGGGCTCACAAGTGCCTCGTCGTAATAAAGGAAAATCTCCTCGTGATATTGAACCAGTCGTAACTGAACAGGTTCGCTCAACGGAAGAGACTACCACCACCACGATGGACAGTGCCGAAGATGAAGAGGATAAAACTGTACCGTATGCTGGGAACACGGCCTTGAACAGTGGCGTGGCCAAATGGTCCGACCGTGAAAAGGAAATGGCGGTCGAAGCATTTAAAGAACACCGTCGTGACTTTGTTCAAGTCTCTGCCCTTGTCAAATCCAAAACAGAGGAACAATGTCGTAACTTTTACCATAATTTCAAGCGTAAATTCGGTCCCAATGCCTTTGATGAAGAAGATGCACGTCAGCAGGAGATTGTACCCGATGTTCATTCTGAAGTCGCTCTGGCCGGAAGAACCGATTTGAAAGCAGAAGAAGAGGATGCTGCTGCTGCTTTAGTTGGTATGTTTCAAATGGGGGCGAACACAACTGTCAAGGACGATTTATCTTCTCGATCAAGAACTCCCAGTAGTGATCTTGCACTTGTCTTACCCCCTTCTTCTGCAGCATCGACTGTAACAGTACCATCTGCACCAGTGGCATCGCCTGCAGTACCTGTCGCACCGGTATTGCTACCACCAGTAGTACCAGTAGCATCAGTAGCACCAGCAGCCGTAATAGCACCACAACTGCCAAAACAACAACAACAACAACAACAACAACAACAACAACAACAACAACAACAACAACAACAACAACAACAACAACAACAACAGCAGCAGCAACAGCA
Organism: Mucor saturninus; assembly: GCA_016758985.1. NCBI lineage: Eukaryota > Fungi > Mucoromycota > Mucoromycetes > Mucorales > Mucoraceae > Mucor > Mucor saturninus. The sequence goes on from JAEPRD010000120.1 coordinate 68,883, forward strand.
ACAGCATCAGCAGCAACAACAACAACAGCAGCAGCAGCAGCAGCATCAGCAGCAGCAACAACAGCAACAACAACAGCAACAACAACAGCAACATCAACAGCAACAACAACAGCAACATCAACAGCAACAACAGCAACAGCAACAACAGCAACAAAAACAAAAACAAAAACAACAGCAACAACAACATCATCATCAACAACATCAACAACAACAACAAAGGGTGATAACGACTATGGCACCAGCAGTGACCACAATAGCGTTACCGCCTCAACAAGTGGTGTCACAGCCTCTGCCTGTCATGAATACACCCATCAGTCCAGCGGTTGTATCCACACCACCTCTTGTGCTTCCGTCTCCTTTGGCGGTGAACCCCAACCACCCATTGCAATCGCAACAGCAACAAAAGCGACGTAGGGTCCGATCCACGTCCAGCCGAGCGGAAAGTGTGAATGGGGATGAGACGCTTGCTTCGGAATGGGCGGATGCTGACTATGGCAGTAAGAACGGGGGGCGCAAATTAGGACGTACGACGTCACTGAGTGAGAGTAAACGTCCGGTGTATTCGTCGTATTGGTCTGTATCTGAACGTAACGAATTCTTGAGGCTTCTGGGTGTGCATGGGCGTAACTGGGATCAAGTGGCAAACGAGATGAAGAGCAAGACGGTGATCCAAGTACGCAATTTCTATGTAAATAATGAAGAAAAGATGCAATTGAAGGATGTGGTGGATCGCTATCATTCGAATAAAAGTGAAAGTATGCCACCGATGGGTACATCATTTGATACGAGTGCAGCACATTTTCAAGCATTACAGAATTTCCCGTTTCCTTCACCGATTGTGGATCATCATGGGAGTGGCGGAAACTCGACACCGCCTCCATTATCACAGCCGGCAGCAACAGCAGCATCGTCATCAGGAACAGTAGTAGCAGCAGCTGCAACGCCTAGTGCAACAGCAACATCTAGTGCGACAGCAACGTCTAGTGTGACATCAACGTCGTTGCATAGTTACCCAAGATCCGGTTACTTTTCTTCCACTCCACCACCACCACCAGCAGTGACAACGCCTAACAATAATTATCCGAGACCGAATGCGGCACCGAGTGAAGCACCTTCTGCCGTGACCAAAGTGGCGGATCTCTTAAATAACGATGATCCTGCTGAACCTAGTCAGAGTAGTTGGGATTCTTGGTTTGGAACTTAGTCATTTACTCTCCTTCTCCCTCTTTTATGACCCCCAACCCCCTTCCTTTCTGTCCCAACCCCCCTTTTTTTTTCTGCTTACTTTCTCTTTTTCTCTCAATTTTTCTTTCTTTTAAATGTATAATATAAATAATCTCACCACTTCAATTAGGTTTTTTTTTTTTTTTTTTTTTTTTCTTTTCGTTTGATGACTATTGAAAAGAACGATGCAAAATGCTATAGAGATTTTGATAAAATTTGGGGAGAACCATGCTTAAACTTTTGCGGTTGAATATAAAAGAGGGAAAAAAAAAAGCTTTTTTTGTTGTTGTCATCGTTAATTTCTTATTATTTACTACTTACCCCTTTTGCGTACTATGGTAATGAAAAAAAAAAGGAGTTCTTATATAATCCTTTTACTACCCTTTTTTTTTCTTTTTCTTTTTCTTTTTCTCTTTTTCTCTAATTTCTCAACAAAAACGATATGGATGACAGTATTCAATCTCCTTCTTCTTATGGCACACCCCATTTTTCACGCATCAAATCATTCTTCAACAGCTACAATCGTAAAGAAAGTTATTCGATTTCGAATTGTTCCACCGTCGTAGCCTTTGGACTACCCAATGATTTTGGAGAGATCCAAGCCGACACAAAGCACAGCAGTTGGTTCTCCAGTATGACCAAAACACCAGCCACAGCAGCAGCAGCAGCAGCAACAGCACCAGTAACAACAAAGGAAACCTATGGAGCCAACCATCCTAAATCCATCCATCGTCGATCGTACGCCGCCAACAGTGTCAAAATTCGACAAGTGCAGGTGGGACCTGGCAGTTTTTCCAAGGTTCGGATGTTGGGCAAAGGTGATGTAGGTAAAGTCTACCTGGTCAAGCAAAAGGGCACGGATAAAACCATGGCGATGAAAGTGCTTTCGAAAAAAGAAATGCTGAGACGAAATAAGGTCAAGCGAGTGCTGGCAGAGCAAGAGATCCTGTCCAGTGCCAATCATCCATTCATTGTTTCCTTGTACCATTCGTTCCAGAGTAAGGATCATTTGTATTTTGTCATGGAATATTGCCTAGGTGGCGAATTCTTTCGTGCTCTGCAATCAAGACCTGGCAAATGTCTGACAGAGGATGGCGCTAAATTCTATGCCGCAGAAGTCATTGCTGCGCTTGAATATCTTCATTTGCATGGATTCATCTATCGAGATTTAAAACCAGAAAGTAAAAAAACATTTTGGGGAGGTTAGATATATTAAAATTATGGAACTAATACACACACTTTAGACATATTACTGCATCAAACAGGTCATCTCATGCTGACGGATTTCGATCTCTCGAAACAATCTTTTCCACCTGGTCCACCGGCTATTGTCAAATCGAATTCGCCTCACATTGTAAACATCTCATCTTCAATATTATAATTCCTCACTGATATCTTTATTCTTAGCCACCTTCGATTGATACCAGGACGTGTATCGCCCAATTAAGAACCAACAGCTTTGTTGGCACAGAAGGTATAGGAATTACACACTCTCTCTTTATATTCATCAACTAACGAATAAAGTGATACAGAATACATCGCACCTGAAGTCATACGGGGCTGGGGACACACCAGTGGAGTAGATTGGTGGACACTTGGAATTCTAATTTACGAAATGCTCGTAAGTGATTTGTTTAGCTTATCCCTCCTTTTTTTTTTTTTTTATTGTTTTAATGTATGTCATGTATAGTATGGCACTACACCTTTCAAGGGGCAGAACCGAAACGAGACGTTTTCCAACATTATCAAGTATGATATTCCGTTTCCACCCGTAGCAGAGACGAAACCGACAGTGGCACCGCAGGCGGTATCCAACGCATGTAAATCTTTAATACGTCGCTTGCTAGAGAAACAAGAGAATAAACGTTTGGGCTCAAAAGCAGGAGCTTCGGAAGTGAAGGCACATCCCTTCTTCAAGTCACTTAAATTTGCTTTATTACGACATATGACCCCGCCCATTGTACCCCGTTTGGCCGACCAAAGTCAGCAGCACTATCGTGGCAAGGATAGCATGAGCCTGGATCTTGATCGCGATGAATCCATTCTGATTTCAAAGCATCAGCAAGACCCTTTCTACAGGTTTAACTCAGGTATATATATATATATATATATATATATATTATATCGCATTTCAATTTATAAACTAACTCCCTATGGGGGCCACTCCCTAAAAAAATTATACATAGTGACACTGTACCACGAAGGAGACTCTGATTCTGAAACAATCGCACTCAGTGATAGCGAGGAAGATGAGAAAACTTTCTCTTAATAATAATAAAAAAACCCTTATTTTTTATTTGACATAAAATCCTTGACTTTCTTGTATGGCCGTGTACAGCATTTTCTTCAGTTTTTCTTTGGTATGATACTTGTACAGGATCAATTGATTGAAACAAGTATGCGCCGACGGTAATCGATCGCTGTCTCCATTGTTACCACACGTGATCTTGAGGCTCATTTGAGTAGCACCTGTGGCGGGTATACGGTCACTCCCTGTGACAAACATGAGTAATTTACGCTGCATCTCCGGCTCCATGGCCTTCATGATGCTCCAAAAGTTTCTATTTTAAGCATATAAGTCATCTGAGTCTATATCTATATACATACAAAAAGGCTTACACAATGGTTTCCTCGTTCTCGTCAAAACCGATGTACTCGGTCTGTCCCTTTAAATCATCAATTTCCAAGGGCTCATCACTTCCTCGCACCAGCAACTCGATTTCTTCGGGACGAAATAAGGACAGGGCGTTACCACCGCAGACATGATAGAAACCGCGTTGAAACGCTCCAAATTGACGCTCGACACTTTGGTTGAGAATAAAGTCAACGTACAGCGCCACAAATTCGTGGCGGTTGTCTTGTGTGACCATCCTCTTCTCTCCGCCCGGCACCAAGGGAACGCATTGACGCTGTCCAAACACTTCAATCTCGGCCACAAACGATCGGCAAAAGACGTTTTCGACATCACCCTCAAATGCGAGGAGTTGCTCAAATCCTTTGGCAAGTGCGGGACGAAACGAACGCATATCGTCCAAACCGATGGGTAAATGCAAGAGCTTTTTATAACAGGCGGTGGGTAAATGAACGTCAAGGATGGTTGAATTATAAATGGCCAAACCCAAGACCACGCCCACCAGAAAGAACTGATCCTCGTTTTCGAAACTGGCCGGGTTGAACCAACAGAGGTTGGAATCCTCATCAAAGGTAAACATACCATATTGAGCGTCAAACAATGAACGCACCAGCAGTAAAAACCATTCTTTGCGAAGTCCACCGGCATCCACGCCATCTTCACCCACGAATTCTATCCGCAGCGATTTCTTGAGGTCGGATTCGTTTTGCGCCAGCTGCCGTAAAGAATCTTCAATCAGGTTTTCGCGCGAGACACGTAATACGAGATACGGGTTGGAGGCCTTTTGATGAAACAGCATGTTGAAGAAGGCTTCGCGCCATTTCGTCTCCATTTGTTGTTTGGCATCCGACTCCACAATCTTCATTTTGGAACCCATGCTAATCAGAAACGGGTATTGGCAAAAAGCAAATTTTCCTGACTGCGATTGCCATGATTCAAAGTCGCCCATAAGGTTAATGTAGTCGGCCATGGTATTATAGAATTCGGACAAGTGCACCTTATTGGCCTGATTATTCGCTGCGACTAACCCACACATACACACACACACAAATCAATTTTCAATCAATTTTTTTTATTGGCATAAAAAACAACAACTTACATAGTAGGGCCATAACCCGTGCGGCACTGGCAATTTTCCAATCCGATTCATAGGCTGTGGGTAATGCTGCTTGACTTCTTCTTGCTCTGGATATGCGATGACTGAGAAATGCATGAATCAAGTCAATTTTGGATTTGAATCCCTTGATCGGATAACTAAAAATAGGCTTGAGCCCAATGGTGTGAGTTGCAGGGATTTTTTTTTTTTTTTTTTTTTAAAAAAAAAGAAAAAGCTTTTATCTCTTTTTTGTACCTCGAAAACCATTGTACCAGCCCATGATGACATTCGTTATTCAAGCAGCTGAGAATACCAAAAACGCGTTTCAGTAGATTGTGATGGTATTTTGTTTCGGCCGGAAAGTTGTGTTGTGCCAGCAAAGGGTTCTCCAAAATGATCAGCAGGAACCTTATATCACTCATGCGTTTCAAAGGTACCGCAGGACGTTTTAGCAATCGATCGATGGCAGACATCATGACTCGAATCACATTGACTGGCTACACATTTCATTTGTTAGCGTCTTATTTCCCATTCAACGAAGTATGTCTTATTACCAAGTTCAATAGAATACGATAAGCATCCTTCACATCGGCCATATTCAACCCAATCTTTTCTTCATCTTCCTCTTCCTCCTAGAAAAAAAAACAGATAATGTAAATAATGAAGTTGCTATAGAGCCAAATCCAGCCTTCCTAATACTACGTTACATTGCAAAAGCTATGATTCAAGCAAACCCAACTACTAAAGATGGTTTCAATCAACTTTTCAACAGGTTCATAAATCTTTTCTCGTTCCTTTTCATCTACTTCTCTTTTCGTACGTTTGGCTCGTTCTTTTAATTTGCATTCATGCACACTCTTCTTCAACAGGCGCAAAGTCAATGGCTGGTTCGACAGTTGCTGTCGGATATGCGGTTTCAAATCATTGACTGTATCACATACGGGGCATCGAAATCGTGATACGGTATGTGGGTATTTTAATTCGCTAATTTTCTTGTTAGTAAAGATAAGTGATAGCTACCTTTCTTTTTCTTTTCTTTTTTTATTTTTATTTACCTGCTGCAACACATGCATTTACCAGTGATGCTCTACATGTTTTAAAAAGAAAGGGTTGGTCTTAGTTGGGGGAGGGAATATGGCTTGTCAATTGAGTTACCATGGCATCGGCTTGCGTGTCTCGAGAATCAATGATCGATGCAGGTTCGACAGATGATGAGGAATAAGGAGTAGGTAATGGTGAAGACCGATAAGAAGCTAATGTCTTTTCTGATTCAAAAGCAAGTGTTCCTTCAGAATCTGCCATTTATTTATACATGAAGAAAGAAAAATAAAATAAAAAAAATAAAAGAACAAAAATAAAAATAAAAATGTTGATCCGGAAACTCTATTTGCCGCCCTTTATTTTATTTTAATTACGAGGAGCCCAAATAACGAGTTAAAAGTTCCTACAAGAGAGAGAGAGAGTGAGCTAGAGAAAGAAAAAGGATAGAAAAGCGCTGTTGGATATTTACATAGGTCATAAAGATGATTGCATTTGCTGGTGCACTTTTGGCTGCCGTCATACCGCATCCGCGATAAAACCCTCCCATCCTAGCACCTCGATAAATCTCCTTGGCAACCTCTCTAAACGAGGAGGGTCCGATGGAGATTTGCATGCGGGATTTAATCACGTCCACTGGAAAAAAAGACACGTTATAGGCAATGCCGCCGCATGCACCTGCCAGCATCAGCTCGGCCGCACTCAAATCTTTCTTTGTACGTATCCCACCATCACTGTTATGAAGCAGTATCCACCGACAGCTGTATTCATAGGCTCCAAACCAAAATGCACTACCACCTGTTTCTCGTACACATGTAGGCATAAATCCCTTGAAAAATCCACGCATCCCCTGCTGCTTGTAGATCTGCTTTATCAACTGACGTGGCCCTGCCGCACTCCTTTGTACCTGTAACCGACACTTGATCAATTCCACCGGTGTCAATACAAAGGACACAACCGTACCTGCCATGGCACCTGCCAACACAAGTTGATTTAAGCTTAAAGGTTCTTCCGGTGGCGTCTGTGAATACGATCGAATGGCGCGTTGAATCTGCCGATAGCCTACAAACAAGATGGCGTTTTCCAGCATGGCTCCGATGATGGGCGAAGACATACCCTACTACAGAGGAAGAATGTGTTTATATTTTAACCGAAGCAATCGTACATGATCATGTTCATACAAACCTTGAAGAGTCCAGGAAGACCGTCTTGACGTACAGTGGCTTTTAAACAGGCCATCGGTCCTGCATACAGAGGATGAAGCACAGACTGTGTTTGAAGCTTTACTTTGATCGTATCAAACGGATATTCAATCACTTTTCCAACCATGCCTGCGACCTAAGTCGTGTTTTTTAAAGAAAAAGTTAGCCCTGTGGGAAGGGAAGAGTGAATATCATTTTCTTAAATTGTTACCGAACCAAATGCTAAATCTTCCAACTGAAGTCGTACATTGGAGGGTTTGACACTTGATGGAGCAGTGGAGTCCATAGCTAAAAGAGAGAGATAAAAAGAAGAAACAAAAAAAAAAAAGGCCGACGGAGGGTTTTTAAACATGTGTCAAATTAGAGTTTCAAATACACATTGTTTATCAAATACGTTCTCATTCGGGATTAATCCGCCGAAGCTGTCATTTATGTAGGTGAGCAAGCAATAACTGTAGTGATAGGCTCTTTATAGCGGCAATATATGAAAAGATGACAATCATTTACAAGTCATTCAATGCATGAGCATATCAAAGAAAGCTCGATGGATGATTGATCAATGTTGAGAGAGAGCAAGACCTTTTTTTTTTTCTGTTTTTCAACCCTGGTGTCGAGTTGAAATTACGCTGATGACGAACGTTAGTGTCAAATTTGTATAAACAGCAAGGCTATCTGACTTGTCATATAAACCTTTTTTAAAAGAAGGAGGTGAATGAGTTCAATTCAATTACACGTTTTTAGCGTCTCCGTTACCGATTGCACCTTCAGTATCACCTAAGAACTGGTGGTATCCTAAAAACAGTGCTTATTTGCGGTTTATAATAGCCTTGAAGAGGCAAAGGATACACCGTCAAGGTAAAATTGAAAATTACAATAAGGCACCTTTAGTTCCTATTGTCTTTTTGACTTCTTTATTGAAAGCAGTTTTAAAATATCATTTGGCAAAGTCTTTGCCCGTCGGAGCAATGGTCTTAGCAAACGACCCGCTCTGGGTTCTTTTTTTGAAGTTCGTGTTGTAGTCAGAACAAAAAAAAAAGTAGTATTCGGGCAAAAGGCATTGTCACACACCCATGTTGTAACAATCGGTAATGAGCCGTTTGTGAATTTTGGGTATAATGGCTGGCCGGGTAAGACTAATTTTCTGATTAAGATAAAACAAGTTGTGACAACTTTTTTTTTTTTTAGACGCACACAAAAATAGTCTAACGCTCACTAAAAAAATAAAAAGCGAGCAATAACAAATAGTGTATACTCCCTTCTATTTTTTTTTTTTTGTAACCCCTTTTTATTATTATTTAATTTTTCTTTTTATATATATAAACTAAAAGGATACAATTACATTAAACATGTCAAGTGCAGTGAACGAATCCATGGAAGAAGGAGGCAATCCTGCAAACACCATTTATGTGGGTAACCTCGATCAAAGGTGATTTTGTTGTTGTTGTTGTTGTTGTTGTTGTTGTTGTAATGGTATACACAAGGGTGCTAAACACTCTTGCCCTATTATTCTGTAGAGTAACTGATACCATGTTACACGAGATTTTTGAAACGGTTGGTGCTGTTGTTAGTGTAAAGATTGTGTCTGTAAGTAAAATCTCTTTTTGTGTTGTCATTAAACAGTGGGCTAACTCCTTCCCCCCCCCCAATAACTAGGTCAGAAGACATACCTCTTATGTAGGTTTTATGTATAGACGCAAATACAAGATTAGCACTAAACTCTAAAAAAAATTAGGCTGGTGTCAACTATGCTTTTGTTGAATTTGCTGATCAACGAGTAGCTGAACAAGCTATTCAAGACATGAATGGTAGAAAGATTTTCAACTATGTAAGATGAAAAAAAAAAAGTTTTTTTTTTTCCTTTTTTTTTCTTACACATCAATGTAGGAAATCAGAGCTAATTGGGCCCAACAAGCAAACAACAACCAAGTGCAAAAGGAAGATACAGCATCTCATTTCCACGTATTTGTTGGTGATATTGCACCAGAGATTACGGATGATGCTCTTGTTCAAGCCTTTTCTGTCTTTGGCACCATGTCGTAAGTTTTTTTTTTAAAAATTTTATATAGTGCAATGGTACTTTTACTAATCTTGAACACTATAAGCGAGGCTCATGTCATGTGGGATCCAGTTTCAGGAAAATCCAGAGGTTTTGGTTTTGTTGCATTCCGAGACAAGACCGATGCCGAACAAGCTATTGCCACCATGAATGGTGAGTGGTTAGGATCCAGAGCTATTCGTTGTAACTGGGCTACACAAAAAGGTAATAAGGCTAGCGTAATAGATATACGAAGGTAAGACTAAAAGAACTCTTGTAGGCCAAACCGCAACTCCTGCTCCTCAACCAGGTCAACAATTACCTTACGAAGTGGTCATTCATCAAACTCCTGCTTATGTGACCAGTATCTATATTGGCAATTTGCCTCCAAACGTCTCTCGTAAGTTCTCAACGCGCGTTTGTATGTGTGCCCTTAAATATTAACAAATGAAATAATGTAGAAACTGAATTGGTTCAACCCTTCCAAAGATTTGGTTATGTTCAAGAAGTCAAGCTTCAAGCAGATCGTGGATTTGCTTTTGTAAAGTAAGTTATCAAGGGGTGATGGGCAGAATAAATTAGGGGCAGAGAAAGATTAAATGCTGTGTATATATAGGATGGATACGCATGAAAACGCAGCCAATGCCATTGTTCATTTGCAAAACATCAATTTGAACGGCAGCATTGCAAAGGTAAGATTTAAGAACTGAAATAAAGGGAGTAGACATACTTACGGGAGCAAGTCTATTACTTAGCTTTCTTGGGGTAAAGATCGTCCCCCTCCCGGATGGCAAAACTATGGTGGTTACCATCAACAACCACAACAGAATTATGGAGCACCATCACCAATGGGATATGGAAATAATAATAATGGAGGCCGTAATGGACAAGGAGTAGGAGGAGGACCTGGTGGAAATAATAATGGAGGAAGAGGTGGTAATAATAACGTGTTTGGTGTCCCTGCACATTTAACAAACGGTTATGCTTTCCATAACGCCGGTAATATTCCCAGCCTGGACCCTCATGGTGGTTCAGCGGTTGCGGCTGCTCATGCTGCTCAATGGAATCAACAAGCCGCCGTGGCTCAACAACAAAAGTTATATGATCAATATAATAATGGTCCTTAATAACATATAAATATATTTCCACACACACAAACACACACACACAGTTGAAAAAAATAAAAATAAAATAAACACTATGCTTTGCCGATTTACTTACATAAACAAACATAAAGTATTCTACTTATCTCTTTCAAATTATCACAGGCACTACTAAAAAAAAGTGATCAATTGTAACTTATGGTATTATCTCGAGCTCTATTTCATTTGATTTTGTACACAACCTCACTTATCAGCAACTGAAGCAGAAAAAAAAAAACGTTGCGGGAAGCAGCATTCAAAGAGATGAAAATGAAATCACACACAATTACTTTGAACATAAAGCTGTAAAAGATTGGAAAGGTGTGGGTGCTCTAGCTCATTATATTAAACAAAAGGTCCCGTACAAGATAGCCTACACTATGATTGATATTGCTTTACACAACAGGATATGTCTATACCTCCGTACCATTATTTTTTCAAACGTATATAAGTCTTTACGTCGATTAACATGCCATATCGTCTAAACTTCATAGGATGATCGATTTTTGTTTTCCGTAAAATATGCGTTTCAGTAGTAGCTTGTGATGATAGTGTAAGCAAATAGACAACCATTGATTTCTGATTTGCTTGGGGGTTTTTTTTTGCAAATGTTTCTATTTTAAGTAAAGGCTCAAACATCAGCTCTTGTTTATCAGCTTTTTGATTAAGTCATCTTATAAACACTTTTTTTTTCCTTTTTGCTTTTCTTTTGACATAGTTCTCTTTTTTTTTTTAGAATGAAAGTTAAAAGGTTAGATAGTATATAATAACTTTTGTATTTTTCAAGAAGCACTAAATTATTAGTTCTTTTTTTAAATAAATAAAAGAGATATTGCAATTCTTGCGATATTACAGCTGCAGCTAGCCTTTGCTATTGGATGGTCCCTTCCTTGGGTTTTGGAACCCAAAGTGGTAACTGTGAATAGCAGGGGTTGCATTCTAAATGGTTGTGATTACTTTTGCTTACTGGTCTTGGCCAGGATTGCTGTAAGTGGTCTAGACATTTCGTTACAGAACGCTATCAAATCGCGAAAAAAATCAAAAGGCCGTGGTCAGGCAATCTTAGACGAGCTAAATGTAAGAAGAATAACTATCTCGTTTAATAAGAGTAATATTAAAATACAACAAAACTAATGCTTTTTTTTATCATATTTTAAAGGCTATCCGTCAAGGAGGTTTAGCTCCAAGTGCATTGTCTTCCTCAGAGCATCCCCAGCAGTGCCCGATGAAAAACCCTTAACTTTGGATGCGGGATACATGTTTGGGGGAACATCCGCTAAATTTAGTTGTCAGGAACACCCGAAGACCGCAACGTCGTCAGACTGGTGCGCTGGAAGTTTTTCGTCAAGTAATGGCCGAATTGTCTTGTTCAACTTTTTCAGAAAACAGAATTTCAATCAGCGTTTCAATAGCTTTAGAAAGACCTGATATTGATTTTCTGCATTTTGTTTCCCAAAGCACACTCATGTGTGATTTTATGTAACATATCGAGTCTTTCACGAAGAATGTCACAGTCGAATTTATGATTGATTTAGTCGTATAGCCACATGGCCGATTTTGGTATATCGCTGTCAGACATGCCTTCAACTTCATTGTTATGCAGCATAAGCCCAATTTTTTGTTTTACAAGTGGCACTGATCCAGTGGAAGCTGTTTCTTGGATAGCGTTGCGCCAAATCGATTTAACAAAGAGCTTTCACCACTGCTGCTACTCGCGGTATTACTGTTCTTGATAAGAAATCGCTTCCATTTCTTATCATACATAGATTCAACTTCTTTTAGAAAATTAATAATTGTTTCATCTAGGTTCTTTTCCAACTTATGTCGATCTTTTCTTGTTTTCTTTTCGCCTGCTTCTCTTTTAATTGCCACCTTCGTTGGACTGTTTTGGTTTTGTACTTGTAAGCCTGTTGGGTTGGGCACAGGTTTCTTGGTAGATTTGAGATAGAAGGTAGTTTCTTAAATATAAGAAACCTTGTGCTGCAAGATATAAAAGCAAGGTACTTGGTCCGATTTGTCGGTATTGGGGGGTGACGGATTACTACAGCTTTTGATCTTGTGGAAAAAAGCATTATCCTACATCGGTATAGTTGACAAATAGCATACAGCAGAAGAAGCCCTTTTACATTGACATTTTCTGAAGCGTAAGCACTGCAATGCATTGAAACAACTTTTGCATCGGGTGAGTTCAGAAGATTGCAGATGTAATGACTGTTTAAATAGTGGGGCTTGATACCATTATTGTCAGTAAGTTTTGTCTTGCAGATTCTCACAGACCGTAACGTTTTAGGCATGAATTCATTCTGACTAAACTTTCATGGAAAACTTTATAAGCCTTCTCAAATCTTGTCTTAAGTTCTTTATTTTCATAGAAAAGCTTCCGGATAGTGTTGAAATTTTTTTTCAAAAATCCGCCTTTCTATGCTTGAAGTTACAGTTTGACGTTTAGCAAATAAATCATTTTGACATGAAGGGTAAATCTGGTCATTATGGTCCATTTTGTTGTAAATATACAGTGTTTAGTGTTCGAACTTTTCGATCTTGCGAACTACTTTTTTTTTTTTTTTTTTTTGGATTCTAGCGAGCTTTGGATCTAGCATTGATCGAAGCTCGCTCGGTTATAAAATGTGAAGTAGTCACTTTAAGGCTGCAAAAAGACGGGTAATGACATTTTCTCTTAACAATACTCTTAACAATACTCTTAACATCATTATTTTCTGATTTAAATGGTTCAGAATTACAATCAAATGTAGAACAACCAAGATTGTGATGTTTTGAGATATGCAAAATAATAGATAAAAACAATATTAATAAAGTTATGGAGAGAAAGCCATCGTAAAACATCTGGGTGATTGAATCTGGCAAAGAATAGGCAATGGCATCTTAAACATGGCTATTAGAATGACATGGTCTTAGATCAATCACTATTTTATCATATTTCATCACTCCCACCACATTCATGTACACCTTTCGATAACCCCCTTTGCGTTCCACAATAGAACAATAGGGTCTACCCACCTTGACACGCCCTATATTATTTTTGGCCTCCGACCAGCTGCGCAGTACAGCAGTCACGGATTTTTCTTAAAAACAGAGGGCGTAGTCATTTTTTTTTATCCAACTCTTTTTTGCTTCATTAATTACCCTTCCGTTTGCGAATGCCAGTACCAAAAGCAGTATTGAAAGCCAGTTGCGAGCGAGTGCCATGCCAAAAGCCAAAACCTGTGTTGAAGCGAGTGTCTGTTAGTACCCAAACGAGTGTTGAAAGCGACTGCGCCCTCCATGGGACCTTCATCCGTGTTAGAGCGAGTACAGCACAAGTATCGACGCCAGTGCAGAAACCCCTCACGTGGTAGACGCCAGTGCCGAAAGCAGTTTTGAAAAGCGAGTGCAACTTTGCCAGTGCCTACCAAATCTGTGTCGAAGCAAGTGTCCATGTCAGTGCCAAAACACGTGTCGGAGCCAGTACAGCACAAGTATCGACGCCAGTGCAGAAACCCTTCAAGTGGTAGACGCCAGTGCCGAAAGCAGTGTTGAAAGCGAGTGCAACCATGCCAGTGCCTAAACCTGTGTCGAAGCGAGTGTCCATATCAGTGCCCACACTCCAGTGTTGAAGGAAGTGCATCGCACCCTACTTTAAGTCAGGGTCCCAACTAGTGTCGAAGGGAATACAGCACGAGTATCGACGCCAGTGCAGATACCCCTCAAGTGGTAGGCGCCAGTGCCCAAAGCAGTGTTGAAAGCAAAAGTTGGGAGCCAATGCGAAACCGAGTTGCCGTGCCAGTGCTCTAAATCTGTGTCGAAGCGAGTGTTTGTAAGTATCCAAAACAAGTGTTGAAAGCGACTGCGCCCTCCATGGGACCTTCATCCGTGTTAGAGCGAGTACATCACAAGTATCGACGCCAGTGCAGAAACCTTTAAGTGGTTGACGCCAGTGCCGAAAGCAGTTTTAAAAAGCGAGTGCAACTTTGCCAGTGCCTACCAAATCTGTGTCGAAGCAAGTGTCCATGTCAGTGCCAAAACACGTGTCGGAGCCAGTACAGCACAAGTATCGACGCCAGTGCAGACGCCCTCAAGTGGTAGACGCCAGTGCCGAAAGCAGTGTTGAAAGCGAGTGCAACCATGCCAGTGCCTAAACCTGTGTCGAAGCAAGTGTCCCTGTCAGTGCCCACACTCCAGTGTTGAAGGAAGTGCATCGCACCCTACTTTAAGTCAGGGTCTCAACCAGTGTCGAAGTGAATACAGCGCGAGTGTCGACGTGAGTGCAGACGTTACGTGTTGGGAAAAGTGAAGGAGTCGGACTGTCTGTGTTGAAGCCTTTGTTGAAGTTACTTGGTGTTTCGATGATGTCTATGTACGCATTGTGTTCATATCTCTACTACATAACACGAATCATTCATAATATTCGATGGTGTCTATTTATTCTTAATGTCTAAACTATATAACACATATTATTTATAATTAAAGATACGAAATCAAATAAATATCAAAGTCATTTATATAGTAAATAAAGGATTATCTTACATTTGATTGAAATTGTTGTCTTAGTAATGATGTCGAGTTGGGCAATACTTGAGTAACGGGGGGAAGCTCTACATTCTTCGAAAGGTATACAAAGGAAACATAAACGTGAACCTCTTTTATTTAAAGATTTGTAATATAATAATTGTTTTAAAGACCTATTAGATTGATATAAATTTGGTGCGGTATACATGATATCCTTCTTCAATCTTTCTCTCGCCTTGTTTGAAACTACAAATCGTGATTTGGACTTTAAGGAAATAGATTGATTGTGAAGCATTTTGTTTAACGTATTGATAAATGATCCAAATTGAAAGCATAAAGCAAGACAACGGAAAATGATACCTAGGGATCATAAGTTTATAAGATGGTGGACGGGATGCTGCATCAGTAACGTATGTGTATAGAATTACACGTTTAATGTCAATAGCATGACAGCTATAATTAACAACCCAGTGATTTACATATGATTACACTGTAGGTAACAGTTATTATTTGACATGCTTATATTTATTACAGAATAACTGTGTATTTACGATCAATACTATTGCTAGTAGTTATACCGTTCAATGCATGTCTTTCAAATTGGCTAATCAGGTTTAGACTTGGTGATCGGAGTGCCCCCCCAGACTTGTCAGCCAGGTCTAACTTTGGGAAATCAACTTTTATTGCTGAATTTTTGGAAAACGCTTAACTGTAACTCTTTTTTTTACAAGTAACCAGACATTTTAAAACCCGACCACTATTTTCACAAAAAGTGTGTCCCAATTGACCTGTATCGCAGGATTTGGCTCTTTTTTTTTTCTTTTCTTAAATAGCAATCTACATCAAAAAGAAGGAATGAATTCACTTTATCAAGTGGATGAGCTTGTCAAAGAGTACTTGCTGGTAAACCAAGATGTCACACACCATGGTTCTTTTTACACAAAGAAAGAGAAAGTGTGTTATTTAATATTTATAAAATAAACCCTTTTACCTTTCATAGTTTCGAGGATTTACAGCAACATTTCGAGCATTGGAATCAGAAATCCGTTCTGACAAGGACAAGGGATTTCAAGTAAGTGTTCCTAATCTTACAAAAAAGAGGCATGCTTACATATATAAAAAAGGACCCTCTCCTAAACAAAAATTACACACTACACAGGTCGAGAAGATTATCGAGGAATTATTAGGTGCGATTGCCAATGGTGATATCCAAGCATTAATCGATTATTATCGCTATTTGGATGTTCGATTTTTTTCTCGGTTAGATAGTCGATTTCAACGCACCATCAAGAAATTCGAGCTGTGTTTGCTTCGACATTATCTGATCCATGGTAAAATCTATATTTGTTTTTTTCTACAATTTTTCTGTATTGACCTCACAATCAAATAGCCATGCAACATAAAAAACGAGAAAAAGTCATTGAATTTTTCGATGTCTATGGACCTGAATTACACGGGAAACCAGAATGGTCACAGTGGTTTGGTAAAGTATTAAGTATCTCAATCGAAAACACATGTTTGCTCATCCTGCGCGTCATCCGCTTATCTTATGTAGCACTCCCCTATATCAAGAATCCATCCAATGACTCCACTTTTGAAACATTCTTTTCGAAACAATGGGTGGATAATTATACCATATCTCTTCACAACTTTCTTGCCACCACCTTTCAAAATATGCGCAAGTTTGCCCCTTCTAAAATTGTCCCAAAAAGCTCTTTTTTCTTTCTTATGCTGACCCCCTTTCTTATTAAATAGCCTTACCAAGTCTGCTCTCGTTCAATATCGACCGTATCCAACGCAAAACCCAACAAGGCGAAATTGAAACCCTCAAATCCACCGTGGAAAACCAAAAGGCCACGTTAGAATCTCGAGAGAATGATATTGCAAAGTTGAAACATCAAGTAGCAGAAACAAGGAAAGAAATGACGGATGGTATCTCCATGATTCGTCGTCGTGCCGCCTCTTCTTCCACAGACCATCACTTATTAAAACCCACAACCTCCACTGCACTACCTAGAAAATCTAATTCAGAATCCACTCAACATTTGGCACCCATCGTTGTTCCCACCGCCGTTTCCCCAACCAAGGAACACGAAGAACCCTTTCTTATTGTCAGTCAGGATGAATTTGCAGAACATGCGTCGGCCATCACGCATGCCAAATTCTCCAGTGAGGGAGAACTCATTGCCAGTTGTGATATGGATAACATTGTGCGGTAAGTGATCTATGTATGTATTCAAAAAAAAAATAAGGGAGGGGTTTCTCATCAGCGTATGAGAATTAGCATCTGGAGTTATAAAGGTCAATCCTTCAACCCACTCAAAATTAAAAATACCAGTTCCAATGTGCTATCTCTCGAATGGGATGCACGCTCGGACCGATTTGTAAGTCAAATTTTTTAAAGGGTTTTGCGAAATGTTCAACTAAAACATCAAACTTTTTTTTTTTTTTTTTTTTTTTTTTTTTTAGCTTTACTTGGGGACAGATACCGGCTTAATTCGAGTGTACAATGTGGAATCCAAATCCATTGTACAAGAATTCATCATGGACGATCATTACCCGTGGGTCAACCAATTATCTTCCAGTCCCATTGAACCCATTTTTGTTTGTGCTGGATCGGGTAATAAAATTCATTCGGGAAGTAACACGTCGTCAAGCGCTTTGGTTGCCTGGAGCATGAAAACCATGTCAGCCTGTGTAATCTACATTTTTTTTTTTTTTTGCTTCTTCTTCTAGACTGGGATCACTAATAGGATGCAAATATAGGGTACGTTTCAAATGGATCATAGTGAGGCGAGTATAAATACCATCAAGTTGAACCATAACGGTCAAATGCTGGTAGCGGGTGATACGGATGGATTGATGCGCATTTTTGGTAAGTGTTGAATCGCCATTTTTTTTTATAAAAAAAAAAAAAAAAAAAAAAAAACGGCAGGTTATTTACCTGTTGTTTTAGACATTCGTAGTATGAAGTCCATTATCGAATGGAAAGCCTCACCTTCATGCACAGCACAATTCAGTTTTGATGAAAACTCTATTTATTCCGCCGATAGCAACGGACAAGTGAGTTAATAATTATTAAAAAGAGAGGAAGAGAGACTGATGCTATAATTGTTAAGCTGTCGCAATGGTCGATCCATAAACCCGGCACATGCCTATTCCAACGGTCACTGGAAGGTTTCCCACCTCCCGTGGTACCCAGGGAATCGATTTTATCCCATCATATACCAGCACAGCAGCAGGACGACGGTGTTACACAATCGTTATTGTCAGTCTCACCTCGTTCTCAAATGGTGGCATTCAGCACTGATACAGACTACGTGTTATGTGCAGCGCAAGAAAAAAAAGATACGGAGTGTGGGTCTATTTATCGTCTGACTGCCGAAAGTGGGGACCCCGTCTGTAAGTTTGGTCATCAACCTCGAGATCAGCATATTACGACGGTGGATTGGACCAATTCTTCCAATGCTTGTTTATTGGGTAGCGCAGATGGAAGTGTGAAAGTCACCAGCTTGATAAAAGTTTAAAATTTCCCACACATAGGGCTTACATAATATATTTCCCCGCTATTTGGGTAGGACAACCAAATCGATTTTTATGCCATTTTTATTAATAAGAGTTAACTGGATTCTTTAAGAATTCTACGTCTTTCGTAATTGTATTCATCTGTCTTTTGACCTAATCTGACTTGAACTTGAGTTTCACGTTCCAAAAGGACCAAAGCTTCATCAGCACACCAAGTGATTAATTCACCTAAACGTTTACGAACATCCCACAAATATTTCTGCATTGGAGAGTAATAGGCACCTGTATTATCTTGTTCCTTGACGTATTCTGTGGGTGATTTGAAACCCGGTAAATCTGGGTATAAACGACGAGCTTCTTGAAGACATTCAAAGGCAGTTTCAGGGAAATATACTTTACCAGCGCCCATGGACTTTTCTTTGGCAGTGGATGCACGTAATTCCAAAATGGCCTCTAATAAAGCCATATCTGCTTCCTTGATCAACTCCTTGACCTTTTCAAGGATTTGGATCTTTTCGAAGAGATCAGTGGATTCGTCCTTGAGTTCTTGCAGGTCACTCTTCATGATGATTTGGCCAGCCAAAGCATCCATACCATTGAATAAATCATCCAGGTCCTCACGGTATTTTTGAAGGGTACGGTATTCAATTGCATATTTCTCGTTTTGGACCTCTACCTCATGGATCTTGTCCTTTTCGGATTGGACCTTTAAAGTAGATTCAGCAACTAGATCCGTCGCCTTCTTTAACCCACTAGCAGCATGATCCTTCTCTGCTTGTAAACCACACTATGTAAATCGTTAGTATTCCCCATCTCTTTTTCTTATACTACACTTACGGTCAACTTTAATAAAAGCCATTGAACAGACCAGCTCTCCAAATCCTTGATCGTTGTTTCCCACATGGTTCTAACATAAGATGAGTATCACTTTCTCTTCGAATAATAATAAAACTTACACTTTCTTGACAGCATCCATGTATTCTTTATCAATAGGTTCCTTAGCAATCTCGAGCTTTTTGATCGTTAACAGGTTTTCGAGACAGGGTTGTTCGACATGAGCAATATTGGCAATGGCATGCACAAGTTCATCAATGGATTGTGTAGACATTTAAAAAAAAAGTGTGTAGTTATGTATAGGGAGAGAAAAAGAGAAGGTACAGGTAAAAAGACTTTTTCTTTTATTCTTTTTTTATTTGGTCTCCCCCGGCGGGAAAAAGAATGTTTTCCATCCTTTTACCGCCTTTTGGAAATCATTTTTTATGCCGCTAAAAACCCAGAGTGAGGGGTGGGGGGAAGGATGATATCAGTGTGTGTCACCCTTGAAAGAGGAAAAATACCCGTAACTCGTGTCCAAATGAGAATCAATGGAAGCTAAAAATCTATCAAAACTTTAAAATAGTGTTAAAATTGATTTCTTCCCATATGGAGAATAAGTTTTTTTTTTTTTTTTTTTTTTTTACGTTTGTTCTGCCATTTCTTGTGCGAAAATCTGTTTATAGATATACTGTTTCTTAAACTGTGTAATGGCATCAGCGTACAGGCTAAAGTCAATACGTGATCGGTTTGGAATGTCTTTGATGCGCTCATTGTATAAACCAAATACAGGTCGATCCAACAAAAGACCCAACGCCGGCGCTTTGGGGATATTGATTTTAGTGGCATCAAAGGTCGTTTCCAAGAAAGAAAGTGGGGTGTTTGTACGTACAGAGTACATGGCCATGGCTAGTTTTTTTTGTGTGTGTTTATATATCATTTTTTAACCCCAAAAAAAGAAAAACTTACTAATCATTTTGCGGATTTGGTGTAGCATAAAGGATTGCCCATGAAGCTTGACACTGATCCATTCCATGCCTTCAATCATCATGGGCTCATCTACCTTTTTCATCGTAAACGGAGAAAGTGAATATAAAGAATGCGATAAAAAACGTATAAAAAAACCTACGGATATATTCATCATGAACCTTTTGCAAGAGGGATCTGCAAAGGGTTTAGCAATAGTATAATTATGAAAGTTATGAGTTCCTTGAAAGAGCTCCATAGCCTGTTTGAATTTGTCAAAGCTAGGCGTATCCACTCTGTACGCCTTGAGCACATGAGGGTCTGTGGGTGCAATGTATTTGGTAACTGCACCATGCTCCGTCCTTGTCATATAATCCTTATCCGAGCTAGGCTCTAAAGTCCATTCTTTTCGTTCGAACGCATTCAAGGTATAGGAAGGTAGTAAATACTCATACACGCGGGAGTCACATTTTGTTTTCGCATGAAATGTACGTTGTGTCTCCACATAGCCTACATGGTTGTACATACACAATCAGCATTTAGACACACACACACACATCTAATCTTCTTTTTTTTTTTTTTTTTTTTTTACCCCATATTCTGATATGATTAGGTAATACACGGTTTAGATTCTCAACAAGGTGCTCGTCTTGACAGATCATTTTAAGTGAAACTAAATTACAAGCAGCATGCACACCTTTATCCGTACGTGCTGCTCTCATGAGTTGCACCTTTTTCGGATCGCTAGCGTTGGAAGGAGAAATAGCGTCGGTTTTAACAAGTGCGTTAAATACTTCTTCCTCGATCGATCGGATGCCTGGATTACTATTATTCTCATGAATGATCTAATACGTATGACATGAAAGAGATCTTACGCTTGCATGCCTTGATAGCCCGAGCCATTGTAGCCTAGCATGAGAGCGACTTTTTTCTTGGGTAAGCGTTTCTCTGTGGATACAACGTGGTCTGGGTCATGGTGCCAGGCATTGGCTTTTAAATAGTGTTCCTTGTTGGTCCATGCACGACTTGTAGTGAATAAGCGACGCAACATCTTTTTTGGTCTAATTTGATGCGAGATGACGCAAAGTCAGCTTTAGCCAGTCAAACAGAGCAAAGATGATCTTTTTTTGTGACCGCAACTGATCAGAGACGAAACTGACGTTTTTAATCTCCACACCTTTTGCTCACACCCTTCTTTTTCTTAATTATTTTCTTCTTTTGGATTACATAAAAATGGCATTGAGACAAAATATTGAACATTTACCTTGGATAGTTCAAAAATACGGTGGAACAAGTGTCGGCAAGTTTTTAAATGAAATTGCTAATACCATTATTCCGTAAGATACCACTTATAAAAAAAAAGAGGGTTGTTCTTTGATATATATATTTTAACATTTTATATATTTAAAAATAAAAGCACGTATCTGAAAACCAACCGAGTGGTCATTGTATGTTCTGCACGAAGTGGCAATACAAAGGAAGAAGGCACAACGAATCGGTAAGTCCATCAAAAACTTGTTCTCGCCAAAATGGCAATTAATAATTCATCCATTTATACACACAAAAAAGACTATTAAGAGCTGCGGAAGAGGCATTAAAAGATGGATCTAATAAACATCTGGAGATTGTCCAAGAAATTCGAAAAGATCATCTTAATGCAGCAAGAGCGGTCATTCAAAATAAGGAAATATTAATTCATCTCGAATCTCAGTTGGAAAATGAGTGCCTGAAATTGCAATCCTTTCTGGAAGCCGCCGAGGTAAAAAAAAAAAAAAAGACACCCAATATGATAATCACAAGATTTGTTCTTTTTTAAAAACTTTAGTTTTTATAATTCTAGATTATTGATGAAATTTCACCTCGTTCCAAAGACATCATTGTTGGCATGGGAGAGAAACTTTCATGTACCATAGTTACTGCCGTCTTGCGTGATCAAGTAAAGAGAAAGAGAAAAAAAAGCAGTTGATAGCATTCAAACCCTTGATCACACATGTATACTGAATACATTATTATTATTAGGGCATTGACAGTCAACTGGTAGTGCTAAACAACCTGATCCAAAAAGAATTCACAGTATTGGATGAAGAGTTTTACCAGTATATTGCCGAACGTTTACAACAAGTGATTTTAGAATGCGGTAACCGTGTCCCTGTCCTTACCGGTTTCTTTGGTAACGTACCCGGCAGTTTACTCACGAGTATCGGACGAGGCTACACGGATCTTTGTGCTGCTTTAGCTTCAGTTGGTCTGAAATCACAAGAACTTCAAATCTGGAAAGAGGTCGATGGTATCTTCACAGCCGACCCACGCAAAGTCTCCACTGCACGTTTATTACCCATCATCACACCGGAGGAAGCAGCCGAGCTAACCTATTATGGATCCGAGGTCATCCATCCTTTCACGATGGAGCAAGTCATCAAGGCAGAAATCCCTATTCGTATCAAGAATGTAGAGAATCCTACAGGACAGGGCACCATTATTTTCCCCGATACCAGCAGTACGCCTGCAAGGAATGGCTATGCCACACCTCCGCCCACACCAGCTGTATTGGCCCAGAATGGATATCACTCGGATTTAAGTAGGAAACATCCGACCGCCGTCACCGTCAAGGATAAAATTTGTGTGTTAAACGTACATTCCAATCGTAAAAACGTAAGTCATGGCTTTTTGGCAAAGATCTTTATGGCCTTGGATGATCATAATATCATTGTTGATTTGATCTCGACGTCCGAGGTGCATGTTTCTATGGCTCTGTCTTCAGATGTAGCCCAAAGTAGTCTGGATAATGCGTTAGTTGAACTTCGACAACTTGGCACCGTGAGTATATATATATATTTGATACTGTGTTGCTCTATATACGATGACTCAATCCCAAAAAAAAATAATGCATAGGTTGACGTCAATCAAAATATGGCAATTATATCACTGGTGGGTAAACAAATGAAGAATTTGGTGGGTGTGGCCGGCAAGATGTTTACGAGTTTGGCAGAAGCTGGTATCAGCATTGAAATTATCTCTCAAGGTGCTTCTGAAATCAATATCTCTTGTGTGGTGGAAGAGAAATTTGCATTGAGCGCATTAAGAGCCATTCATGAACGTTTGTTGGATTTAGATCCCAGTGTTGAACTCTCTCAATTAGATATCAAATAAAGGGAGAAAGAAAAAAAAAACCAAAATCACATACTGCGTAAAAATCAGTTATAGGAAGCTGGAAATAGGGTGACAAAGTTTATGGGAAATTTAGATATGCTCTAGCTGCAAAAGAAACATGTGTAGCCACGAATTATCTATAACTAGTAAAAACGGGCCATTAAAGATAATAGCTATTGATATATACCAATCATTGCATAAATAGAGAGTCAATATTTTATAAAAGGCTTCTCTTTGTGTTTTGCAAACTGAAGAGTCATTTTTCTTTAGTTTCTTTACTTTAAACAGTTACTTTGGGAGGAGTAATGTCAAATCGAGTTGAGCAATACGAGTTATTTCCATTAAGCTATTCATTTAGCTTGATGACACATTTAAACATGGTATTTTAGCACTCATGGCCAAATTTCTTGCAGGTAAATTATTACTGTCGATTTGGAAAGTAACTCCTGTGCACCGAATGCTTTTCAGTGACTTTCCTTGATATCACGAAGAGCCCGTGTCGACTGATCTATGTGATGGATTTGTATCTCTACAACCTTCTTTGCGTCGTTCCAAGTAAGCCGCATCATTTAGGATGCTTTTTTATGACAAGAAAAGCTCTTAGATTATCATCAAACCCAGTGCCAAACCGTACAGCCTTTTAAAGAAGGCCTAGATGATACTTTTCTCCGACTTTGCTGATCACGCAGATCCTTTCGTTAGTTACCATCTTGAGCGTTTAACAACCAAAAGTTATTATCGGTTAGCCTTTTTACAACATTGGTTACTTTCTACAGAAAAGTAGAAAGATAATTTAGTATGCAAGGGAAAAAGAAAAGAAAGTAAGAAAAAGTGTCTTATTTATAGAATTGGGTTATGTCAGGATGATTTAATTGTTTATTTTAATCCTCCATCATGTTTGAGTCCTTACTTAGAATAGAAACAAATCTGCAAAATAGCAATTCTGAACTTGGTAATTGTCCATAAGTGGTTCAGTGGTGGCACGTGGCAATAGTAAAACATATTTTCATTAAGTGTAGAATTAAAAAGTTAAATAAATATGGATATTACGACTGAGACAACTCATCTCTGCTGTGCGACTGAAGTCCTCCCAAGTTGTAAGTCACATAATTTCTATTATTCTAGAAATGGCAATGAACCATTCTATTTTGTAGACGCTAGTCATCTTTGGAGCACACAATGTCCAATGTTGTTTTTTGATACATATAAAAGGGATTTGATACGAAATATGATTGGCTGGCAAAAAAACAAATGGAACGAGGTTTTTTTTTTTGGACATAATTACCCATGAGTACATCAACGTCGGATCTAACACTGCCAATTTCATCAATTTTGCATCGTTACTTCATACATAAATGTGTATCTTTTTAAAATGGGTGTATCAATCAGACCTTGCAAAAATAAATCCAGCATGTTAACTGATGATGCTTCCTTGCATGTCTAGGAACTGCTTCTTTTTTTTTTCTCTTTCTCAGGAAACAACATGTTCATTACCTGATTAAGAGTAAGTATGTAATTATACCGAATTTTATTGTATATTATAAAAAGGAAGGGGGTAGTGTTTCTGTATTTAGGATCGTTCACCACGAAGACGACGAGCTAATTGAATATCTTTGGGTTGAATCGTAACTCGTTTAGCATGAATAGCAGCGAGGTTGGTATCTATGATATATTTTTGGGGTTTAGTATCACTCCCAAATGATGAAAAAAAAAAAGAGGGGTATGGTCATGTTACCTTCAAAGAGTGAAACGAGATAAGCCTCGGCAGCTTCTTGTAGAGCACCAATAGCAGAAGATTGGAATCGCAAGTCGGTCTTGAAATCTTGAGCAATTTCTCGCACAAGACGTTGGAAAGGAAGCTTACGAATCAAGAGCTCAGTGGATTTCTAAAAGAGATGTAAATAAACCAAGTTTTTCATATACAAAAAGGAGATTCTTTACTTGGTAACGACGAATTTCACGAAGAGCAACAGTACCAGGCTTATAACGATGAGGCTTCTTTACACCGCCTAAAGGTAGTTTGTGAGCATAAATGTAAAGATGACTTCTCTTGTTCTGTTACCTGTGGTGGGTGCGGATTTTCTAGCAGCTTTAGTAGCGAGTTGTTTACGAGGTGCTTTACCACCGGTAGATTTACGAGCAGTTTGTTTAGTTCGAGCCATCTTTTTAGAAGGAAGAAAGAAAAAGGGAGTGAGGTGGGGAGAGGAGTTTTTTTTTTTGTTTTATATCCAAGTGACTGGTGTTACCCAAAAATTAAAAGGGAGATAAATGCAACCAATGTTACTGGTCTAAATGACGAAAAGGGGGGGGGGAGGTGCGGTGCTTCATATCAGAAGGGACACCCAGCAACACAATTTTGGGTCTAGCATGAATTGGGAGGTTTATTTTATAAATAAATAAAAAAAAAAGGCCCAGACCCCGTTTAAGCATTTCTTCTCTCCGCTTTTTTCTTTTTTTTAACAAAATGTATTTTAATATTCCAAAAAGCAGTGAAAGAAAAAAAGGGTTAAAAAAAAAGACTAGTAGTAGTAGCTTGGAGTCACTTACGACAGCAGTCATGGCAGAAGATCGCATCTCTGAAATCATTCACAACTTGGACGATCATTGGGGCTCACCACCCATATTAACTCCAGATACACTTGCTCATATACTTAATCACCAATGGATAAGCAACGTTCCCGTAGACGAACAAGAACTTGAAAACGTACAGTCATTTTAAAATCCTTTTTTTATTTTAATATTTGCTTTTCCAGTAGTAAACTTCTCTCTTTGTACTAATCGGTTTAGTGTAAAAGGTTATTTCTCACAACAAAACGAACATGAACAAAAGAGTGATATCAGATTTGATTAAAGAATTATACAAGTAAGTCTTTCTGTTGTATTTACATCCCCTCCTGCCTTCCTTTACTTAGTTGGGGCATTTAGAACAATACAAGGCATCGATACCAAATCCGAATTCGAAGTGACAAAGGATCTAAAGGTAAATGATATGATAAATTGCCACCCCTCCCACGTTTATATTAATTCCTCCTTATATCAAGAATGATCCTGTCCTACAAAATTTCATTGCTGCCAAAGAACAAGAAGAGCAGCCAGAAGATGTTCTGGAGCATCTCGTAGAATTACTGAAATACCACAATACCACCACAACTTTGAATCACGGTGATCCATAGATTTATATTAATAAACATCACTCTTTATAAGACGTAGATCCCTTTTTTTTTTCTTTTACCCTTGTAGGGTTGCACGGGATGATTGACGGTATTGGTTACACCAATCTTTAAATTCCTCCATTACATCATTGAATTATCTCGTTCTGCATCCCGTTGTCATTGGGGTTGCATAATCAGTAATACAATGCATTCTTTAGAGCCGATCAAATACATGGATTCATGTTTACAAATCATCTTTCCCTCCACTCTGTATAGAGCAGGCTTCATAAGAGATACAGAGCGAAGGATTTTTCTCTCGATACGCACAAGAATCCGGTACAAGGACAGGGCAAGCAATGTGATCGGGGAGCTACATAACATAGCGTCATTGGTATCTTTTATTTGATGGCAATTGATTGGTTCCTACCACATGAAAAAGTTAAAAAAACACGTAAAAAGTAACGTGACTGTCTGAAATACTTTCATTTTTATCTATTTTTTTTTTTTTTTTTTTTGACACCTCTCTTAAGAAAATAAAATGGGCTATGCAACACTTGACGCAGCACTTGCGTTTCCCAACAATGTACCACCTACAAAAACTCACATTGCAATTACTGATTCCTTAAAGTCGGACGGCAACTTTCTAATCCATCACTTTGTTGTGAATCACTTGAAAGCGAATAAACCCGTAGTCCTTGTTGGTCTTGCACAAATTTTCAACCATTACTTTTTAATCGGTCGCAAATTGGTGGGGTTTGGCCGAGCAACACACGCACAATGGAATGAAACTCATCTTTTTTTGTGTAGGGTATCAATTTACAAACATATAAAACATCAGGAAAATTCGTGTTTGTGGATGGATTAACGCACTTGACGGATTACACGAATGAGACACCTTACCCACCCAGCAAAGCACCCACAGCGCCCACAGATACATTGGACTATAAAAACAAGGGATCGGATGTATTAAAGTCGTTTTATTTGTTAATTAAGGGATACATGAAGCCTGACAGCTTGTTGATTTTGGACGATATCAGTGTGTTATTGTACAATGGATTCACGCTTGCACAAGTCACTGGATTGATAGCCCGATTAAATATGCTGGAAGGTACTTTATTGACGGTGATGCATGCGGATGAAGAGGGTGCAGAGGATGAAGAACAGGATGGATTTATCAAGAATATTATTTATGGATCGAATATTGTACTTCAGGTGCAACCATTAAACAGTGGATTGGCAAGAGACGTCCATGGTCAAATTGATATCATTCATGGGTCGAAAGCCATGCATGTTATTACACCTCAGTCCATGCATTACAAAATTCTGGATAATAATGTTCATTTCTTTGCAAAAGGTGTATCACAAGTTTAAACTTAGCTCAATCATTAATTAAAAAATCTATTTATAAAACAATTATAAAAATGTAACCCAGTAAAAAAGTTCTTAATCCACACACCCCTTTTTTCTTTCTTTCTTTTCTTTACCTCTCTTTTTATAAAATGTTACCATCAGGTCATTCACTTTTTGGTTCATTAACCTTGGCAACATTACTCGTCGGTTCAGCATTGGCACTTGACCCATGTGCAAAAATTGCAGGCAACGCTACAGCTAGTTTCGGAGACGCCATGGCCTGTTTAGACTACTTTAAATACGACAAAGAAATTGCTCGACAAACTGTAGATACTGTCAGAAAAATCACAAACGAACTCTATGTTTTCAATGTAATTTTTCTAAATTTTTTATATTGTAAACAAACGAACCATTTATTAATTTTTTAAACAGGAAGTCGCTGCTTTGCCACCCAAAGTAGAAGGCCTTTCACTGTCTGCAGTCAATATTACTTATGGTCTTGATCTAATCATTCAACAAGACTGGAAATCAGACCGAGAATTCCAAGAAGCTATTGCTTTATTACTTGATAAAGTCCAAGATGCTCATTTGGTAAAAATTTTATTGTGTAATTAGTATGCTGATTTTTTAATAACTTTTTTTTTTTTTTCCAACCAAAAAGTCTTATTCACCCTTTTGTTACCGACAATTTATTTTTTGGCAGCCCATCCAATTAAACTCACTGTTGAGAAACAAACGTCTAATTACCAACGTAGCCTATGTCAAAAACGATGTATGGCCCGAAGCCAAAGAAGAATGGGTCGGTTGTGAAGTGACCGAGATCGATGGTTCGGAAGCCATGGAAATGATTGTAAATTATGCCGTCAATAACAATGGTGAAAGTAAAGATGTCAATACTTGTTTCAACAATATCATGAACACAAAGAGTTATTTCCATGGCTGGGATGACGGTGCGGATGATTTAGGTTATCATCGTTTCTTACCAGCACAAGAATTTCACAATTATACCATGCGTTGTGCTAAAAAGGGCACTTTGCCCGTTCAAGAGGATTATGATGCTCCATTCACCGTACAAGTACCTTGGATTGCTCAAGTACCTCCCAATTTTAACACAGCCGATGATTATTGGTCGAATTTCTGTCAATCCGCTCATCGCAATGATATGTCCAAACGTAATATCCATTATGATCTCCATGAACTCAAAAATATCTATGAAGGTCAAGTCTTTGCTTTGGATTCAGAAGGAAGATCTGCTGCACAAAACGCTGTCGGCTCTAGTAAAGGTCCCTATATCGAATTTATTCATTTGGATTCCCCTAATGAAAAAGTCGCTGTCATCGATATCCAAAGTTTCTCTATTGCTTCCGAAGACCGTCAAACATTTGCAGATGAGTTCATTCAAGGTTTACAAGACTTTGAAGAGAAGGGAGTTGAAAAGATCATTCTTGATTTATCTTCCAATGGTGGCGGTGATGCCTGTGCTGGTGAATTTTTGATCAGTACCTTTTTTGATTCCACTCCCGATTACCCTTCCGACATCAAACACTCACCTTTCCTCGAACGTGTCGTCAAGACTGCTTATGAACAAGAACAAACCAAATGGTTTGATTACAGAGCTTCTGGATTTACTGGTAGTTCTTGGTTTACCGAGACCAAAGAATACGCACGTGGTCAAGAACCCGCTGTCAAGTTCTCTCAACCTGTCACCTTGAGTTGCGGTAGTTGGTCCGATACGATCTCTACCAAAAAGTATAAAAACACCAAATGGAAGTCCTCTGATATCTTGATTCTTTCGGATGGACGATGTGGATCCACCTGTGCTATTGTTGCTTCCCGCTTGCGTCTGTCACATCAAGTACCTGCCATGGGCTTAGGTGGTATCCGTGGTAACCGTATGCAATTTGCTTCTTTCCCCGGTGGTGAAAGTGATCGATTAAGTAGTTTCTTGATGGATCTCGAGATTTTGGGTTTAGCCAATGATCCCGATGCGCCTTCTCCTTTCCCTGAACGTGCTGATATGGGTTGGACTTTCAGAGAGGTCTATAAACCTACCGAAAAATTCAATGGTAGTGAAACCGATTTATTGGAATACAGTGCCATCAATGCCGATTGTAGAATGCATTTTGATGATAATAATGCCGATGATATCAAGAAACTTTGGGCCGATGTTGCTAAAGTCATCTTGGCTGGTCAATGTCCTCTAATTGAACAGTAAAAAAAGAAATGTTTTTTTATAGTGTACTATTAGATTATTCCCCCCTTCACTTTCACCTTGAACACACACACACACACACACACACACATGTATCATGTTTTTTTTCTCAAGAAAAGAATAAAATCACTTTTTTTTCAAATGTTATGGTAAGTTGCCTGTTAAAGAAGGTTGACTTTCTTTAATTAGTCTGTCCTACCCAAAACCCGATTTCTATTTAGTTAAATTGGTATTTTAACTTTAATTATAGACTTCGGTACAAATTAGACGCGGGGGTATTCGTCAAGTGATTGTTAAGAACGCTTACTGTTTTCCCCCCAAGAACCTCCAAAAGAAACAGAAGGGTTACATCATAATACAACTAGCCACAATCATTCAACATCATAATTAGGTCACCCCCACATGTACGCATATTACCCACGATACATGTAAATATGATTTACGGTAGACTATGCCTTTCCTGCGTATCTCTCTTTTTTTTTTTTTTTTTTAACTGATGATTGGAGAGCAATTTATGTCATACTCTCTGTATGTCCAAGTTATGTCATTTAGTTGTCCTTGGGAAATTCTTCAGTTCAAAATAGGTCGATATTCGCTGTAAAACGCAAAAAAATCATGTCACTGAATTTTTAAAAAAATGTCTACGTCGTCTCAAGAAATCATGGATGAAAGCTGTTCCTAGTTAGTCCATATGAAATAAACGTGTCCAAAAAAAAAAAAAAAAAAAACAGAGTACATTCATATTTGACCTAAACTTATTACAGAAGGGGGCCATAAGCCGATACATATCTTAAAGAAAACATTTCCACTTCCAACTCTAAACTCCTGGGTACTTTGATTTTTGTAGACATGTGGATATCTTTGAAGCCAAATGCTTTTTTTAATGTCAAAACGAAAATCGTAATGTATTTAATCGAGATTCTTTAAATTTAGCACCAAACTACCTTATTTTTGGTAGACTGTGGAATGATTAAAATGAATCGTATATTCAATTGCTTTTTAAGAAGTACGTCCTTTCTGCAACTGATGTTTATGTAGGTAGAAAAATCATTGATACGATTGGGTTTTCAGAAAAAGATGAAAGGTCGTGAACCACCTTTTGACAAGCAAAAAAATTGTTTGGTTTTGTATACGTTTAAAAAACGAATGATACCTATTCACAGGATATCACCCAATAACCGCCAAGTAATTTTCTACTTTTCAAAAATCAGCTGCATCCTTTTGAAAAACCAATCGTCTACAACTCTTTGGGAGAAGCCAGTATAAGCTTCGAGCTAGCAGATCTAGCTACACGAGATCACTGAGTAAGTAGCCTGTTTACTTTATTTACCCAAACTGAATGGCCAGCTATTTCAGGAACGTTCAAAATCAGTCACTGAAGTTTTAATGGCTAGCTACAATTCTCGGCAAAGTCTACACATTTCGTCTAAAATATTTATAAGTTTACGTTTGTTCACGTGGCTTTTCTCAAATATTACGTAATGTACTTTTTATACGTTTGTTTTTTTATTTCTTTTTTTACGTGTCTATTCTTTTAACATGTCTATTTTTTCTATCTATCCATTCCTTTCACATGTTTATTTCTATACGTCAGTTTTTTATACGACCGTCAGTTTGAAATTTCTAAACCTCTATTTTTTATGTATTGTTTTTAAAGTTTGCTTATTGAAAGATGTTTAAAAAATTACCATTTCAAACATCTTTTATAAATGTTCTCTATCTGATTTTTTATGTGTTTGTCTTTGCGTCTTTCTTCTTCTTTTTCTTACGATTATCTTAATGTCGTATGTCTTTTAATTTAGAAGAGAAAGAAAATATCCGGGTGTCAATCGTTATTAGATATTGGTAACAAACGGATTCTCTTAAAACCTATCAATTCCCAAATGTCATATTGCAAGAGACAGAAATTAGTCTAATACAGCACTTCGCTGTCACTTTCATGAGGTAAAATCAAAAGTATTTTTTTTTGCTCAAAGTGTCAAAGGAATAATTTTACAGCTCAAGACAATCACTTTGTCCGATTTAAAAAAAAAATCATGGTAGGAAGTTATAATAGCGTCAATCTACACAAGTCACTTTCATGCTATGTATCATTACCAGATTTCCATGGTCTAACTAGCTTCGAAATCATGGGTAAACCAGCACTCCTTACATAAGCCAAAAAAAAAAAAAAAAAAAAAATCAACCACTGCACCATGACGTTTTTATTACTGCTGTCACTGGAAAATGATTGAAACTTAGGACAAGGGTAAACCACTCAATCGTTTCTTATCTATTGTTGGTCTCAAACAAGATTAGACAAATAAAGTATGAAAACTGCTTTTTTAGAAATAGGCGTCCGGAAATTCAAACAGACGGACGTATAAAAATTAGAATGTCAAGTAAAAAGGATAGATGTATAAAAAAAAGTAGACATGTAAAAACGTAGACGTGTAAAAAAGAATAAACGATCAAAATATTCAAACAGACGTAGAAAAAACAGATGTATAAAAAGTATATTATGTAATATTTATGAGAAAAGTCACGTGAACAGACGTACACTTTGGCTGTGTAATCATAGTAAGGGGGTACTTTCTAAAAAAGCTATTTAATTCAATTAATTTTGTATCAAATTTTCTGAAATTTAGGAGGCCTTTTGGGGTATATATCATAGCTTGAAGAGCATCCCCAAGCGTGAATTTATTGATGAGTTTACCGGATCTGATCCCCTTTTTTTTTATAAAAAACAATCGCAACTGTGCTAAAACACATAATAAATGCTACTGTCTACAGTAGTCGCTCGATTTAAGGGTGTTCGATTTAAGGGTATTTTCTATTTAAGGGTGGATTTTTGAAAAACAACTTCCGTCCCCAGCATTAACACCACTAAACCGCTATTCTATTTAAGGGTGAGA
>JAEPRD010000121.1:0-60833 GCA_016758985.1 Mucor saturninus
CTAATCCAGAGAATCCAGGAAAGAATCAGAAGCATCCATGAATATATCCTCATCCGATTCCACCTCAATATCCTTGTCCTCTATAAGTGTGTTGGTGAAATCAAATTCCGAAAGATGTTCCCGCCTATAGTGGTTCTCAAACGTCGATGACGATGCCCAGTTACCCATGGTGACTATATCCTCTTTTGGAATACCAGATTGCAACGCCAGAGAAGAAGCAACCGATCGTACCGACACCCGTTTCTCCTTGGTAGACTTGTGAAGAAGCCTTGACATCCATGCTTGAATTGTTCGGATCTTGATAGGCCGGTCTGGTTGAATTGAATTAATGAACAACGACACTGCCTCACAAGATGGTCTTCTTTCCCGAAATGCTTTGAAAGTTTTGATGGGACAAAGATTTGAATTCACATGAGCCTTGACTGAAAATGACTTGATAATTAAGCGCCGGCCCCTTTTTTCTTTCGGATTATGTACCTCAAATGACAACAACAAATCGTTATTAGACAAAACCATTGAAGACCACGGGATACGAAATAAGTCTGAAGGCCGAAGAAAGCACGTCACCCCCAATAGGAATGCTAACTTGCTTTGTAAAGTAGCCAACGATATACTTGTAGCAGATAATGACCCTAGATAAGTGAAGGTAGGCTGCAAACTAATAGTGGGTCTATGCAATCTTACCGCCGGTGCTTGGTTGAGTAAAGCAGTAATAAACGCATTTATTTCCTCATTCTTCCGCAGCAACATGGGATCCTTATGCAAGTGAGTGACTGAAGCGTCTCCATTTTGAAATGGGGAGCCTGGATGTATTGATTTAATTGTTTCAAATTGAATACTGGGCGCGAGCCCCCGTTTTTCTTGGGAATTACAAATAGATTGCTGTAAAATCTTGGTGTCATTGGCTGGTGTACTAATTCTATCGCACCTTTCTGCAGCAATTTGTGTATTTCCTGGCTTATTAATTGTTGTTGTTGCTGATTGTACGGGATAATTGGCGTGGGATTTTGGCGTAGAGGTGGTGGGAAAATAAATTGAATTTCTAGTCCGAGTTTGATGGTTTTCAGCAGCCATTCGTCTGTTGAAAGTGTGGTCCACTCGGTATAGAACTGGCTGAGACGACCTCCTACTCGCTGCTCGATATCCTTTACTGTTGATTCCTGACAAAAGGGTTGGTGTTGGAGTTTCCCTTTGGCCTGATGCTGTTTCTGTTGTTCCACATGGCGTTGTTGTTGCTGTTGTTGTTGTTGTTGTTGTTGTTGTTGTTGTTGTTGTTGTTGAGAAAACCGCCCTGTTGTGAGGACGGAGCTGGCCGAAAAAACTGCTGTGATTGTTGTTGATATTGTTGATTGTTGTTGTTGTTGCTCCACATAGTGTTGTTGTTGTTGTTATTGCTGAATTGTCGCTTTTTATTACGCATATTACTAGCTGATTTTATTGCTTGATATGATGTAGTCTGTTGAGTTATAGCTTCTTGGACCTGAGTTGGAGACATAGTATAATTTGTACTGCTTGCATTGGTTGTTGTAAATGAGGGATTTATAGCTTGAAAAGCAATTTTGTTACGTAGATCGTTTACATTTGCTGATACGTTTAGTAATAAGGATCTGCAATCACTAAGCATTTCTAGGTATCGCTGTACGTTTTGATTCTGAGTGTCGAGACTAAGCTCTAAACCCAATACATCCAGCGGACGGAAAACCCCAGAAATTAAGTACTGCAAACGCTTTAACGACATATCATGTTTGTCCTGATATTTGTTCATTCTACGCGCGGCACTAGGTATAGATTCTGGTGGCTGATATTGAACGGTCTCGATGCCTGGATATTTATCGATTAATAAACGTCTTTCCTCATCCCGCATAGTTGTATCGGGAAATAATGAGCTATCCAACGATAACTTTTCAGTTAATAGCGGTAATGGATTCCACGTGTATGAGGGTCTTACTTCAAGAGAATGTAATACACCCTGCTGTTCATCCATTCTATCTTCTGCCATTTGTTGCGTTGGTGGTGGCTGAGGCCCTGTTGAAGATTGGGCCTGTTGTGCTTGTGCTATCAATTGTTCTAATTGCATAATTCTTTGCTGCATAGCAGCTAATTCTTCGGAACTCATAATTGCGGTGCTGACCGAGCGAAAAAAAAGATCAATTATTATATGATAGTATTAGTTTAATTTTATTTGTAATTTTCGCTGACTTTAAATAAAGATATAAAGCACAATCATATTTCTTATTTTGTATTTGAGTGTCTCAAGCAATTCTAGTAGAATTTATTCGACACTTGAATCATAATTTTTACGCACATTTAAGCCCAGCATAGTAATACCGCATTCTTCCTGTCTTCATCATGCCGCACACATTTGTTCCAGATTTTTCTGCTGTCTCAAAGATGTCGTGCGTAAAAAGACAATATTTTTGATGACTTTTTCATGTCTAAAATAATTATACTACATATCTTAGGTAATTACGATGTTGGACATGTATAGTTATGCCATTTATTCGTGTCTTAATAATGGATAGCATTAATACAGCATATAAGTTATGCCTACATAATTACTATTTTATCCACTTTTAAATTGGCTTATAGTTTTATCAATACGTTTTGCACATGAAAAATAAAATTACATTGACAGTTCTGCCGCTCTCCTGATCACGTCATTGACTAATATTTTACTTAATATTTGACTACGGAGGTAATATACCCGTGAGTCCAAAAATTCCTATTTTTACAAACTTACGGCAACTAACACTGCTTTATTTAATTCTGTCACTCATCTAATCGATGCTCAGCCAACTACTAAACCTTATCTACCTAAGTATTGTTGTACAGGCTAGCGCAGTAACGGTCACTACCGTTTTTGAATTGCCAGTTCATTAGAAATTGGACTTTCATCAAACTGTTGTTGTTTTTGACAATAGAAAGTTTGATTATATGTTCCCCACAAAGCTCTTTTCTGTATTAATATTCTTCAGAGTAAAACTGTAAAATATACAATGATGTCTTATTAATTATTTCTGCATGGGGGTTGTTTATCCATAAATTATTCTTAGAATACGATAGTGACACACTTATGATCAATTACTGGCATTACCAAAATCACTTAAAATTACGTGTTACGATTACCATAAACACTTTTGGTTACGTATCCCCGTCGCCAAAAACAAATTCTCGCTTCGGATAAAGCCCCCACCGGTTGCATGTTATATTGCTGCCCACGAAATAGCTGATTAATACAAGTTTGACATCCCATTATCATGACAGAGTTATCAAAATAATGAAATTACAGAAAGCAGTGACACACTTGATTACAAATTGAGTGACAGCTTCAAACAATTGACAGCACATATAAATATAATGTTTATAGGCGACTTTAGAAAGTATTATCTTCAATATTAATTTAAATATGACTAACTTTCTCAACTTGAATCGTACAGGCGACAATATTCCTTTGGTTGGTTTTGGCACTGCTCGTAAGTATATGAAGTTCGCAAGTCTTAATAGCTTTTACTGACAAATATTGCATAGGTATTACACAGGAGGCTACCCCTGATGTTGTTTACACTGCTATAAAATCCGGTTATCGTTTAATTGACGGTGCATTATTATACGGAAACGAAACTCAAGTAGGCCAAGGCATAAAAAGAGCTATTGATGAAGGCATTGTCAAAAGAGAAGAACTGTTTGGTAAGGCGTTATATAATAGCATTTATTGATGTATAAGTACTCTGACTCTATTATTTAGTAATCAGCAAGCTTTGGGCCTCTTTCCATAGTAAGGACGACGTAAGACGTTCATTTAATGTTACTTTGGGAAATCTCGGTTTGGATTATATCGACCTTTATCTTATTCACTTTCCTTTTGCCACGGAATCTGTTGACCCAAGTCTGCCAATTACCGGCTTCCTTAACAAGGACAACAATTTTGTTCTCCAACGTACTCCTATTCATGAGACTTGGGGGGCTATGGAAAATTTGGTGGATGCAGGCCTTGTTCGTAATATTGGACTTTCTAATTTCAATGTACAAAGCATTCTTGATTTATTGACTTATGCAAGAATCAAGCCCGCCATCTTGGAGATTGAGCTTCATCCTTATCTTTGGCAAGAACGTCTCATTACTTGGGTAAAGTCTCAGGGTATAGATATTATTGCGTATGCCTCCTTCGGCAACACGGTATTTGACGAGGTTCCCCCTGCTACTGCTCATTTGCCTATTCTCATGACCCATCCCACGGTAAAAGAAATTGCTCAGAAGCATAACCGAAACAATGGACAGATACTTTTATCATTTGCGGCTCAGCAAAACATTATTGTTATTCCAAAGAGTGCCCAAGAATCCCGCATGAAGACCAACTTGGATTTGTTCTCTTTTAAATTGGATGCAGACGATATTAAGCAGTTGAAAGCATTGAATGTACATGCTCGCTTTAGCGATCCTGTACCCAACACTTATGGTTTTGATTTACCTATCTTTGAATAAATATTATTTTTTCTTGTGATCTCTTCCCAAATATACTTCATCATTTACAAAAATCTTTAATGTTTCGAAAAGGTAAATTAGAGCAGTTTTTTTGTAATTGGTTACGAGAAGGATGGCCATGTAATAAAGTTAAAAACTATATTGCTTTTTATCTTAATCATAAATAAAAGTAAAGGAAAGTGTATGCACTAATAATAATACAGTATTGATCATCACATAGTTCAAATAAAAAGTTTGACAAATTCTTCGTTCACTAAAAGAAAGTGTCTTTGATTCATCCCCTACAGGATGAAAACCTGATTTGGCGGGGTAGGGGACTCCAAATATCCTAACACTCAATGCAACCAACCACTTTCAACCTTAAAACGAAGATTTGCATCCTCGATCTAAGCACCCAATATAAGAAAATGGCAAAGAACAGGTAGATCTAACTACAACAGTGACTCTCAATGAGTGTATATAACCCAGATTAAGCAAAACTATACTTAAAGAGTGACAAGAACATGAGTTGGAAAGTATAGCAGGCCCTACAAAAGTGTTACAGACGCAAACAGTGACTTAAAATTGCAGAGTCTATCCGACACACGAGTTGCAGCGAGCCTTTTGGCCAAATTTTCCATGTCGAGCTGAACATCAGTGAGCATGGCCGGGGTTATTTCTTGATTGATGACCTTCAAATGTGTTGCGAGAACACAAATGTGAGAGCCAAATTTCTGCACAAGACACGTTTTGACATCAAGTACCAAGCCTTCACGTGTATACCTACAAGTTGACCTACCCAAGGTTAGGATGTTGTGAATTAAGCTCTAATCCACCAAACAAGCGCACCCCGAATTACTCTTGCTGTAACACTCTGCTTAGTTCCATATGATGATCAACATAACCCCAACAGACAAAACAGATTTATAACGTCATTAGGGCAAGTTGGAAACAAAGATATCTATGTACTCACCGCTGAGAATGAAAATTCCAAGAACCTCAACGCATCAGATAAAAATGATTGCAATTTGTAAGAGTGATAAATGGCCAAACATTCTTCTATGCAGAGAATGTCTTGATAAAAGGGTCCCCTTTTCATAAAAGAATAAACAAACTTTTTTATATGGTACAATCGATGGTAATGGAAAGCTTATATTGTTTAAAAGCTTAAATTTGGATAGTGACTTTATCAGTGAGACAATGCATTTTAAGTAACACCAAAATATCACAATAGCAAATGGCATGTAGCCAGCATTTGTTTGTGAAATATCTTACGAGACACATTACAACTCTGGTAGTGAGAAACTATTACTTGAGCCGTCAATTCTCTAAGGCATGCTTTGTTACGGTAAGGACTTCATGAAGTAATATATTGCCTTTGTATAAGCAACTACTGATTATATTTGAGGGCGAAATGCAGCAGTTTACCTTGCATGTTATTTGACAGTTTATATGTAGTTATATAAGGTACATGAAGCTTCATTGGAAACTAGTAGAAACTACAGACTTTAATGGGTGGTTTATGGCATGGACGTAATCATAAAAAAATGGTTCTCAGCTGCGCTCTGAATGCTTGAGCGGGGCAACACACGTGAGTTAAAAAAAAAAGAATTGGGATTTTTTTTTTTTTCTAATTTATACATCTTTTTTTTTTTATAAGCAAACGTAAACATTATGGGTAAATAATGAAATAAATGTACAGGCAAGAGATGACTTATAAGAGAGTATTGTGTTAGGTGCACTTTTTAGTAGTCTTTTCAGTAAACTTTGGGGAGAAAAGGAAGTGCGTATATTAATTCTTGGTCTCGATGGAGCTGGTAAGACCACCATTCTTTACAGACTTCAGGTAAAATAAAATATAAGGTAGTTTTTTCTTTCTTTTATGCTGACATTGTATAGATTGGAGAGGTTGTGTCTACCATTCCTAGTAAGTAAACAAAAGGCTGCTAGATTACAATAACAAAAGCACTCATCATATTTTTACCAGCTATTGGGTTTAATGTGGAAACGGTCACTTACAAGAATATCAAGTTCCAAGTCTGGGATTTAGGAGGACAAACGAGTATAAGGTAAGAATGGGGGCTAGAATGTATGACGCGTGTTATTCTTTGATATTGATGCGGTGGAAAATTAGACCTTATTGGAGATGTTATTATTCAAATACAGATGCGGTTATTTATGTGGTTGACAGTGTGGATAAGGACCGTATGCAGACATCGAGGGAAGAATTACACGCAATGTTAGAGGAAGAGGAATTAAAGGATGCAGCACTTTTGGTGTTTGCTAATAAGCAAGATATGGAGGGAGCTTTATCAGCTGCACAAGTGGCTGATGCCCTTGGTTTATCCACCTTAAAAAACAGACAGTATTCCATCTACCGAACAAGTGCATTGAAGGGTGAAGGGTTGACAGAAGGCTTAGATTGGTAAGGCAACAAAATAAAGTACATATTGCATCTTTGACTGATGGTGAGGTCATTCCTCTTATTAATAATAGGTTAGTAAACATTATTCAAGAGCACAAGAAATAACTTTTTTTTTCTTTATTGAATAAAAAAAAAAAAGAGAAATATATATATACTATTTTAAATTACACGCCTGAAGAAAGAGTTGGGTTTCACATTGTTCCTACTAAACCCCCCCTCCCTCTGTTTCCTAGAAACGAAGAATCGCTCGGATAATTTTCTTTGTCTGGTGTCCCAATGTGTGCCCGATTTTCTGGATGTCCTACACGCTTGATTGGACTGGGTTAAAAAGGCAACTTAACAAGGTAACCTTCTGTGGGGCCAGTTATGATTCGGCACTCGCCGCCTCCTAGAAACAGATTTTTTCTTTATCACCAGCGTATAGGCAGCCTCATCACAGGCAGTAGAATATGAACCTCTTATCGTCACTATAGGGGGGATTTGGTATTGACTTTTCTTCTTCATGTTTAAACGGAGGAAAAAAAAAAAAAAAAAAAAAAAAAAAGGAAAAAAAAAAAAAAAAAAATAACTGGGGAATAAAAAAAGAAGAAGAAAAGATTGCTTTTAAAAGGGAAAAAGAACTTTTTTTTTATTATTTGACACGCCGACTTAAAATTAACGGTTTTCAGAAGTCTCGACTTGCAAAATCAGTTCACGAGGCGCATCAAAACGAGGCATGACGACCTCGATAAAATGGATCTTTTTGGGCTCAGACTG
Source organism: Mucor saturninus (assembly GCA_016758985.1). Lineage (NCBI taxonomy): Eukaryota > Fungi > Mucoromycota > Mucoromycetes > Mucorales > Mucoraceae > Mucor > Mucor saturninus. The sequence goes on from JAEPRD010000121.1 coordinate 7,643, forward strand.
AACAATCTTCATGGCAGCTTCAAATTCACCACGCGTACGTACCAGAGATTCAACACCAACAGGCGCAGGTGTCACATCTTGTGCATTTCGCAAAAGATGACCACCAAAGTAATCCAGAGTTTTGCTGTATTGCCACATTTGGAAATTGTTGTAGGCCCGGTGGGGACCGTGGATCAACTTCTCAATCAGATAACCATCGTTATTTAAAATAAAAATTACCGGTGTTAATCCTTGATGAAGGAATACGGAAACTTCTTGACATGTCAACTGGAAAGAACCATCACCACAGAACAAATACAGACGTCGATCACGTGCTGCCATAGCTGCTCCCACGGCACATCCCACCGAGAAACCAATAGATCCCCAGAGCACTTGTGAAATGAAAAATGCATCCTTGGGGGCTTTTAAATTAAATGATGCAAATTCAGAAGTACCAGTCTCAGAAACAATAATACAGTTAGGGTCCATATATTCAGGCACTTTGTTCCATAAGTAATTGTGTGTAATCTCAGTTCCTGCTTCAATGGGTGCTGGCTCATGTCGAGGTCCCAGTTCAAATGCACGAGCTGCTCGAGGAAGCGACTTGGTCAAAAGTGGTAAAAATTCCACCATGGAAACCTTGTCATAATTAGCATAGAATACCTTGGTAGTAAACGAATGAAGTGAAATGGTCTTGCCTTGATCTAAACTGTAGGTAAAACCACCTGTGTTGAAATCAGACTTGATCGAACCCAACTCAATAATCAAATCAGCACGTTGTACTTCCTTGGCAATCCCTTCAATCGTAATGGAACCTGCATAGCAACCACGGTAATTGTTCAGATCTTCAGGGATAATACCTTTTCCCATAGGTGCTACATACGTGGGGAAGCCAGATCGCTTGACAAAGGCAATAGCTTCCTCTTGAAGTGCATGACGTTGAACACAGGCATCCACCATAATAATAGGATGTTGTGCGTTTGTAATAGCCTCCATAACTACCTTGAGAGCAACTTCTTGTGTACGAGCTGGGTTCTTGGGAATCGATAAGTTTAATGCTTGCATATCCACCTGTACCTCATAATTAATCAAATCAATAGGGATACCGATATAGCCAGGTCGTTTACGTAAGATGGATTGCTCAAATACACGATCGATCTCCTTGATTGCGTTATCGTGGTTTAAATGGGTAGAGGCGCATGTAATCTTGGAGAACATTTCAACAAACACTTGGAAATTACCGTTACCCAGTGAATGATGAAGAATAGCACCCTCTGCTTGAGACTTGCTGTTGGGAGTACCTACAATATGTATGACTGGAAGCATCTCAGAATAAGAACCAGCAATACCTGCTGCAGCAGAAAGTTCACCCACACCAAATGTTGTGACGAGAGCGCCAACGCCACGGATACGAGCATATCCATCAGCGGCATAAGAAGCGTTTAATTCGTTGGCATTGTTACCCCAAGTGAGATCAGCGTCATCTTCAATCATATCCAAAAAGGGCTTTATAAAAGTACAGATGTTATTCTAATGCTAATGTTTTCATCCTGAATAAAGCCTTACCATGTTGTAATCACCAGGAACACCAAATACGGTATCTATGCCAACTTCCTTGATACGGTTTAAAAGGTAATCTCCAATCGTGATAGCAACCATTTTGTGTGAGTGTTTTTGAGAAAAAAAAATGATAGAAACGGTCAATACCAGTTACTCTCTGTCTCTTTATATACAATGCGATAGAAAATAAAAACCCTAGTTTCTATACCAAAAATCCCTCGGGATAGTTTCACTTTGGTTTCTTTTAGAAAAAAAAAAAAATGTCTTGTCAAAAAAAGTCGTGGTTGATTTTTAAATTTTTGTTTGTCTCTTGAAATGTGAAAATAAAGGGACATCACATCGTTTACAGACAGTAAGTTGATCTAAAGAAATTGTAAAATGAAGAAATTTTAATACGTGTGGATGCATTTGTTATCCAACGAGATATGATGTTTGGGATATTTCACCAAAAAAAAAAAAAAAAAAAAAAAAAAAAAACTATTTAATAGTTATAATAAAAAAAAAAAAACTTCCATGACAGCGAATAAGGATGCTTTGTTTGGTTACTAAGTGTCATGATGTGTGAATGACAAATAAGAGAGAGAGAGATAAATAGAAAGAGAAAGAAAGAGAGAGAGAGATGAAATCAAAATTGATCTTTTGTCTGCCTTCAAGAATGCTAATAAAACAACCATATTTAACAGCTAAATAATTTCTTTTTTATTTTTCTTTCTTACTCCCTTTTTTCCCTTTCAACCCAAGTGATGGACAGCTCATATTACCAAAGCCAGATATTTGACACGATTCCCGAGGAAAAATTCAACACACCGGATGGATTAGTATACAATCATTTACAACAAACATTACAAGTCCAAACAGATTTAAAAAATCAACACCGTGTGCAAGAATTCCTAAACAGTGCCGTAACTGAAGATGAGTCGCTATTAGGCTTTGATGAGCTTTATTCGTCTGTCACCACTTTGGAATCAGACATGACCTATCTACAGCTCATGCAATCCAATCCTCCTTTTTATACCGACACATCATCATTTTGCCATCCGCTGGATAATCTACCAGAATGTGATTATTATCTTGACGATCATGATATGTTGGCAGGTTTAAACTGCAATGCATTTGTGAGTAACTATGTGCCATCATAAAGATTTCTTTCTCTAACTCTAAAGAAACAACAGGACTCCCTCAATACCTTTATGCCCACATACCCTTCACCCATTCATGACACAGCAGCATCCATGGCCATGTCCAATGATATCTATCGGAATAATTCAACGCCTATGCTTTCAGCATCCTTTTCCTTCTCTTCCTTTTCATCCGCATCCTCCTCCTCGTGTGATCCCAAACCAACCATGCCCACCACAACTACCACCCCAACCACGAAAAAATCCGCCTCAATGAGTTTTCTACCCGAGCGTAGCAGTATAAAACGCAACAAGAAAAAGAAATTATCACTACCCTCATCGGATAGTTACTACAGCAAACAGCGGCAGTTATCAGACTCAGACGACGAGGAAGACTTTACAATGACTGCATCCGCTTCTACAGGCTTAATCTGTAAAAAAGGGAGGAATGTCGATAAAGCATGTAACCATTGTAAACGTTCTCATTTACGGTGTGATAACGTACGACCTTGTCGTCGTTGTGTAGCCACAGGTAAAATAGGCTGTCAAGATGTAAAACATAAACCAAGAGGCAGACCTCGTCTTCAAAAGAGATTATAAATAAATAAAAACTTTTTTTTTATTATTTTTACTTTTCTGCACTTAATAACTTGGAATTTTGATCATCGTGAAGTATACCGTCAGATTTTTCTACCATCAACTCGGTTTGACTTAAATCAACCGCTGAGTGTGATGTACCCAGTGAAGGTCGCTCACTATGAAGGTGTTTGAAGGAGGACATGGCTTCCCGGAATCCAAAATCTAGTGAGCTGGACGGAGAAGAATTATGTTGCTTGTCAAATGCAAATAATCTTAATGCTGTTACTGCCTGCACGCTTTGACAATCCACAGCAATATCTAGCGCCGTCTAAGTGATACATGTTAGTTTGATAGAACATACCAATGGATCCCATTTTGTTCTCCTTTACCCGATTAGATGCGTCCTGAATGTCTGGTTTAGCATGTCGCTTTAATAAGGCCAAGACAAGTCGTACATTGTTATTTGAGGCGGCATAATGAAGTGCGGTCCAGCCATTTTCATCCTGCTGATTGATATCACTTAACCTCTGCAAGAGAAATTCAACAACTACTTGATGATTCTCCTGCACTACCTTATGAAGTGCAGTCTTTAACCCGTCGTCTGGGTTCTTGTAATCTACATGTGCTCCCTGTGCTAGTCTACGCAACGATGTCTCGAAATCTTGAGCCACAACAGCGTTCCAAAAAGCCTATAGTTGTAAATATTTAAGGAACGAAGGCATATTTAATACACAGCTTGAGCTTACCTTGTCTAAATTCTCTTGATCTAACTCGCTGGGCTTAACAAATGATCTTTTTACATACTTTTCAATAATCCATAAATCCCGATCACCTCTATTTGCATGAGATAAGTAAATATGTATATAAAAAGGAGGTGTTGTGTATATAGTGCGGGTACCTGGTAGAATCAGGATTGATTCGGAAGGATTCCATATCAATGGGAACTGATTCTTCATAAATACTATTGCCAATGTTGTTTCCCAAGCATAACATCACTTGGACCGTATCAGATTCCCACTTATCCAATATAACCGATCTAACTTTACTGACATGCACACCTAGACTACGATGAATACCTGAGCATTCAATGCAGACGATGATGCCTAAATTCGTACATGCCCATTCAGGGTCCTTCACACCACAATCCGCACATCTATCATTACCAGGTATCATTCGAAGTTTCTTTAACGATTCTCTATTATCATCACCCACTTCATTCTTTGCGTTGGATGACGCTTCAATCGCTGCCTTCAAAAAAAAAAACAAAAAATTTAGTATTTTACTAGGAGATTTTTTTTTTCGGATGGTTTATATTACCTTGCGAAGGTTTGGTGATTGTTGTGTATAACGTGGTGTGTTGTCTGAATTTAAGGCTTGTTGACTGGCTGTACGAATACTAGAAACCCATTCATTCATGTCTTGTTCATTTTCTGCTTGTAATACCAAAATTCTATTTTTATATAAAATTCCAAATAAATGTCAATGACAAGCATTCATATATGCAGTTTTTTTTTTTTTTTTTTTTTTTTTTTTTTTTTTTTTTTGCTGGAGAAGAGTATGGTTACCTGTTGGGTGAGATCAACTCAAAACAAAAACGACGATCATATGCATCAGTTAATTTCACACTGCATACCCTTAAATTATACGTATTTGATCCATCTTCATCTTTAGACGAAGTCTACATGATGTACATAAGTTTCCGAATTAAATATATATCGTGTATGTTTATTTTTATACCTTGGGATTACGCGTGGTACATATTAATTCGCCATCAAAGATACTATAGTATTTCCGAGACCAGCTTTGATACACACGTCCATGCTTACGTTCAAAGAGGTAGCCCGATTTATGAGGATTGGCTGTACTTTCTGATTTAACGGTTTGCATTGGATTGTATTCTTCGGCAGCGTTCTTTGCAACCTTTTAGTGTTTGCTATTTTTTTTTTTTTTTTTTTTTTCGTAGGTATTACCTCTTCCACAATTTTTTGGTATAAAAGTCCTTCCTGTTCGTCCTCTTCGTATCGTTGTCTTGACTATATACATACACAAAAAAAAGATATAGGTGTTAAGGTTATATATCGTCACACTAGTAAAGTTTTTTAAATACATCATGTAAAAGGCCTAATAAAAAATAATGGTGAGATTAGCATGAATAAGAAAAAATGTGTATTCAAGTTAACCTGTCAAGTCACGCATGTAAGGTTCAAGGTCTTTAAGAATTTCGTAACCTTGATGATGAAAAGCGGATTCTGTGTACATGTATGCAAGCACCTAATATAGATTTAAGAAAGGAGGTCAGTTAAATCATACTTTCTTGAATACAGAGTGAAGGTTAGGAACATACATTTTCCATGTAATCCACCTTTTTTTTGGCCTCAATGTCATTTAATTTTGAAACATATTCCATATAAGATTTATAAAATAATTTTCGGGCATCAGCTAATTCTTTGGCAGACTATAAATAGCAAGTTAATGCATTAGGCATTACACACGATTTTTTTTTTTTTTTTTTACTTCTTGTAGTGTTGGATCTCTAGGTTTTTTACTCATGTAACGTGATAATGCAGAATCCACTTCATCACTAGATTTTTCAAACTTCTTTCGTAATTCCTAACTCTATTTTTTCAGTAACTCTAACATTTAATTGACCTTCAATAAAATATACTGACTTTGATCGGTGCTACGGTATTCTTAACGAATAAATCCAATGGTGTAATAAACGTATCGACAACGTGTGTATTCTATCAAGGTTTACATCAATTAATCTGCATTATCCTCATACACTGTGATCTTACAAGCATATTTCGACTCTTCTCAACTTCTGTAATTGATTTCCCAAACTTTTCTAAAGCTTGTGCTATTATTTTGTAAAAATGTGAGTTGCTGTTAAAAGAGAAAGGTGTACAAAGAGTTTACCAACAATAGGGTCATCTTGTGCATGTGCAAACGACATGAATTCACGAGCAAGTTCACATTGTTGTTGACTGTACGCTAATGACCCAATTTAAAAAAAGATGAGTTTTTGTATTTAGATGTATGCTCTTTTTGTTACTTGAGGATAGGTCCACTTGAGAACGAGTCAATTTTATCAGGGTTTTCAGTGAAAGTTCAAAATTGTTTATGGATTCTTCATGTGACTGAATACGTTTTCGAAAGGTAGGTGAGTCATCTAAACAGCCTCTAATGTCTAAGGCTGGCATTGAATGAAAAGAAAGGATGAAAGAAGCAGAAAAGAAAGAGGAACAAACCATAAAAACCAAAAAAAAAAAAGTTGGTACTACATTGAATTAAAGTCACAAAAGATATTTTATTTTAGGAAGAGGCAAACTCATCCGTGTTATAATATTCTGGGTATTTCTTTACAAGTTCAAGTAATTCATTCTGTTGTCTAATCAAATTAGGTGTTAATTCATCATAGACATCGGTAAATAAATGTTTAATTGCTGGCTTCTTGCGCTTCTCAGCCGCTGTGAAACTAGTCAGGATCTCCTTCTTGACCTTCTTACGATAGGCATCTTCTTGTTCTTGACTCCACCAATTCTTGTTCTCCAAGTAACGTCGGAGTCGAGTCACAGGATTGTCAAATTGGGCTCGTTCTTCCACTTCCTTTCGGTCGCGGTATTTGGTCGAATCATCCGATGTACTATGATGTCCAATACGATACGTCATAGCCTCAATCAATACAGGCTTTTGTTCCTTGATGGCCATCTCTCTGGCTGCTTTTGTGGCATTGTAGATGGCCCAAATATCATTACCATCTACTCGGATTGTATCAATACCATAACCAATACCACGACTGGCAATACCATCTCCCTTATATTGCTCTGAAGAGGGTGTAGAAATTGCAAACCCATTGTTTCTACAAAAGAAGATCACTGGACTCTTTAAGGTGGCAGCCATATTTAATCCTGCATGGAAATCTCCTTCCGATGCAGCTCCTTCACCAAAGAAACAAAGACTACAAGCATCTGCTCCCGAGAGTTTAAGTGCATATGCTGCTCCAGACGCCTGAGGAATTTGAGTACCCAATGGAGAGGAAATTGTTTGGAAGTTGAGCTTTTTGGACCCATAATGGACTGGCATTTGTCGTCCTTTACCGTAATCCAATTCATTAGAGAAACATTGGTTTACAAATTCATCTATACTAAAACCACGATACACCAGCATAAAAGCTTCTCTGTACTAAGAGTTCAAGTTAGTAAAGGTCCTTTCTTTCTTTCGGAGCACTTACTTGACCAAAGATAACATCTTGAGGCGTTAATGCAGCAGCACTACCAATCATGGCTTCTTCACCATAATGAGTCATGTAGAAACTGATGCGTCCCTGACGTTGTGCATCGTACAAGATACCATCCATTGTATGTAATAAAATCATACTTTCATAGCATTTTAAAACTTGTTCTTTAGAGAGTTTTGGATCATGCTCTGGGTTTAAAACCGTGCCAGTGTGATCCATGACACGATAAGCTTGGACGGTTTCTTGCTTTTGGATAAACTTCATCTCATTTACGAATTTATCAGTGCATGTCCATCCTGCTACGGGTTTACTGTCATTTTCGGCCACAGAAGACATGGCGATACTAGACAACTGAAATGAAAAACATCAATAAATAAGTCTACGTGACATAGAATAGAGACAAACCTTGGGAAATGAAGTAAAAGCTCGCCTTTGCTGGACAAGACATCGTACTGCTGATCTTCTTAGTTGGAACATTTATTTTGTTATTCTAAAAGAAAAAAAAAAGGGAGATAAAAGACAAAAAAAAATGTTTTTATTTATGCTCTGCCCTTTGAAGCGTGTGAAAATCGGAACTTGTTTCCATATCTGGACGTTTTTCGTGGGAAAAATAAGTTGTGGATGGCTTATTTTATGACTTGCTTAATTGTTACAATGAAATCATGGATTCTTTTTCTACTGTATTTTTACCGGTTATTTTAGATTCATTTACACTGTACTGTTTGGAAATCAGTTTAATGTTTTTTTCATCATTCTTTTTTTTACACTGTAAGTGTAAACGCTTTCACTAATCGGCACTTAAAATAAGCCAATCGCTTCTGTCAATATTACATATTTCAAAGTCACTGTGAATGCTGTAGTATAACACTTAGTGAAAATCTAAGTCCCCTAAACTCTGATAAAAAAAAAGAACCCCGATATCTTAAGCCAAAGTAAGTGCTCTTGAAATGTAGTAAAGAACGCTGTATGGCATCGATAATTCAATTTGGTACGATATAAGCATTTGATGTTATGTACTTTTAAAGGCAAAGTTTTGATTAATATATTGGATATTTGGAATTTATACTATTTATTGCATTGTACATGATTTAAAACCCAATCGGGCCCATTAACAGAATTTATGAAATTTCCTTTTTCCTGCAAATTTCCTTTTTCCTGCAAGTCTCCTTTTTCAACTTACCTTCCCTATTATTTGAATAAAATGTCAATGGATATCCGACCTTATTGTTCTATTCCTGATAATGTAACAGTTCCTATAGAGACCTACAAAACTGTGATTCAAGAATCTGTTTCCGAACATGGTGTAAAATGGAATTTCAACAAACGACCAGATGTTCCTACTGGTAGACAAAGACAGCCAACCTATGTCTTCAGAGAATACTATGCATGCCATCGTTCAAGCTCCAAAAAAGAGCATGCTGGTGTTGTTCGAGGCGATGCTTTGGGCCAGGTACGCGGTTGGCAGAAGAGAAGCAAGAAAATCAAATGCCCAGCCACTCTAAGGGTCGTCTGTTTGCCAGGTAGTCCATCAATGGTTACTGCAAACTTGCAGTGTATGTCTTGACGCAAAGCAGCACTCTACTTTTTAAAACCGCTCAAAAACTCGGGCACTGTAACACTACGGCTACGTCACTAGAATTTTTTTGTAGAAAGAATTTTTTTCATAGTCAACATTGTTGAAGACGTAGTCTCTTTCATACATAATTAATTCATTCTGGTTCAACCTAGACATGCTCTATTAATCGTTTGTCCTTAACTTTTCAAGAAACTTTACGAGCTTAGGAAAGTATTAGTTATAAATCGTCAAAAATTTTGGCTTTTATCATCCCTTTTTTTCTTCATGAACAAACACAGCGACGCATAGCTATCATAGCTCATGTTCCCGCAAAGACTATGCTGTAGGACTGTGTAAGGCATAGGAGTGGCTTTCGCTGTGAACGGTCTCCGTAGGCTTGCCAGATATCCTTAGCTGAGACGCAACTAATTGGAAAAAAGAGTTGACTTGCCTGTTTAAAACAGACAAGGCGTCTATCGAGAACGTTTTGCCTTAATATCATTCTTTTTCGATGTTTACAGAATGTGTTCTAACTCTTATTATTAGTATTATTATACATGTATATAGTCATTCTACCATATCACGTTTCTTACCAACTAAAAGAAGAAATACAACATAAACCTTACATAAAGGTAATATAAGTTACAACTAAATAGCTTAGATAAACTAATGCGCTTTTTTAACGTTGCATTTTAAGGAAACCTCTGTTGGACTCTCCAAAAACATGGTGTAGGACTTTGTAAGGAATAAAAGTAGCTTTATCCGTCAAGCCTACATATTTATTTTTACCACTGGTATAATGCATAATCAAGTGATTATTTTTGTCGAAACGCGAACCTTTTTAAATTAATTCGCCATTCATTCTTACTGGTCAATATTTTTATTGAAATAAAAAAACTAAAATTTTAAAATAATTTGCTTGAGAACACCCAATGTGGGGGGAATAGATTGGTCCAAGAGAACTCATGCCATTGCTGTCTTCGTTTTTGGTTAATTTCATAATTATCGGATTAACAATGCCATTCAATCTTGTAAGCTTCTCCAAATTATATCTGTTTTTCTTAAGAACGTTGTGGTGTTCCTCCTTCATGCAAGTCATTTTAATCACCGACTGTTCTATTAAGCACTAATGAAATAAAATATCAATATATTTCTTTGTTGATATACGTTAGGCAATAGTTTCTGTTACTTTAATGGTCCAAAAGAATTGAACTAGCTGAGTTAAATATTCATCGACATCATCATATTCGGGCTTGAGATTCAAGGTTGCCTCCCTCCAAAGGTCGAAAATCCCTTCCTCTTTATAGCTGATGCTCCAGAGATGTAATTGTTCATCTATTTACAATTTTTTAAAAAACTTACTTATATTCTATTAAATTAAGATGCTGTATTACCTGCACCAGCTAAAAAAACCTTGACCTTGGAAAATTTCTCAACAGACGTCAAGTAGAATTTACCGGCCATGCACTTTAACATGGCCAGCATTCCGAACATTCCCTTGTGGTGATCAAACTTGAGTTTCACCCGGTCAGTGTTTCCAAAGTGACCGGATGTTTTAACCACGATTAATTCGAGCTTTTCGGATTCGAAAAGCTTTACAAGCCCATCCGTCTTGTAACAGCTTTTGTCGTCAACAAAGATGCCATTGGCCTTTAATTGGTTTGACATGCTTTGCAAACGGGGTTGGGCGGACTGGAATCCAGCCTTGCAGTTATGAATAGTGGTGCTTTTTTGCAACCACTGCCAAGTACTACCAAATGAATAGTTGGTTAAAAGAATTCTCATTTTTGGGGAGATATCTAGACTTCCGTACTCTTTTCAAACGTATTTTTTTTTTTTTTTTTTTTATACCACTTACCAAGACCAGCCAGCCAGTATGATTAAGACTATCTATAGTCTAATCCCAGCTATTTACAGTCCATGAGTTTCAAAAAACTCAAGAACCCTGCCTAGGAGGTCGCCCTCCTATAGCAAAGACTAGCCGCTGCCGCAATACCGCAATAATAACTTTTTTTCATTTTAGCATCTTCTGAAAGAAACAAGAGTCACTACTAAACTAACCTTATTATGTTATCGATTGCTTTCATACGATTGAAAAAGTATATCAAGGGAAAAGAAAAGGAGAAAAATAAAGTGTGTGAACCAGCTTTATTTGTAGGCTGATAAACAAGAGCTTATGTCAGAATGATTTAATTGTTTGTTTCATCATCCATAATGTTTGAGCCTTTACTTAAAATAGAAACGTATGCAAATATCTTCCAAACACACTCCAATAAATCTTGGGTATGCGGGCCAGAATATATAAAGCCTATGAATGTTGTTGCATTTATACATAGCGTTGTCGCTTATAGTAACTGTAATCATAGTGCAGTAAGTTACAGTGTTATTGTATATACCTTCCACCATACTCTGGTGTAAAGAGGGAAGCTTTCGACAATGGAGACACATGAACTCCAAGAATCGTAAAGTCATGTTCGGAAGTAACCCTCAAAGACTGCCAAGGTTGGATCAGACACTCTGTTTCGTTTTTTGAGCGTCAAAAATACCAGTTATACTTTCCCAAAAATGGTAGTCCAATTTTCCAAAATTAGCTCATTATCAGGTGAAAATACAGTATGTAGTTTTTTATTTCATGATTACTGAGTAAAGTAATAAAAAAGGGTTGTGTGGGATTGATATTATGTGAGTACAATGGGGGGTTTGTGTGTGTGGGGGGGGATAATGAATAATGTGAAAGGGGGATATAAATATATATGTATTTTTTTATCCAGTAAAGATCTTGGAAACCAAGTATAAACAAGCACCAATAAAACGTACAGCTGATAAACCAGCGACAGACCAAAGAATAAAGCCAAGGTAAGCAGTAGCTCTTTCCTCATATGTACCAGCCCATTTAAAGACCTCTTGTCCGTTTGTGATCAGCGTCACTAAAATCATATTGGAAGTCACCCAACATGTAACCAACTTCGTTCTAAAGGATTTATAATAATCCTCTTGTTTCGTCTTGGCATCTCGGTGACTGACTTCAGGTATCACGACAGCCTTCAAATCCATACAAGCTTCATCGTATTGTTCGTTCAAATCCTTTTGTTCTGTAGGCGCTGCAACTTCAACTTCACTTTCGCCATCTTTACCCTTTGAACTCTTTACAACACCTAAATCAGTAGACACACCGTTGTCACCCTTGGTACCCCAAGAAACATCATGTGTGTTACAGAACGCATAAATATTAAGCACATTGATATAACTAGGTGACATAAAGATGTAAGGAATCATACTGGTGAGCATGTGCCATGGGTCCAAGAAGAGCAAACTAGCAACAAGATACATGACATAAGTAGAGCAGACTGAGATGACAACGTTACGGAAAGTGTCCTCCTTGATCAAGGCCATAAAAATAGTACTAGCATCTTCCGATGCCTTTGCTAGCTCCGCTGTAGCATAAGCGGATTGCACACCTCGCACAGTGATCCAAATAGTACAGAACATGACGTAGAGCATCAGAATAGCGAAAAACACAATAATACCCGTGTAAGCCCATTTGAGACCTTGAGGACGATTACCGAGCGCAATGATAAATTGAAGAATAAGAAGCATGACGTAAATGTAGTTAAGAACCGTATGAATGACTTGACCAACGTGACCGCTGTAAGGAGGATTGGGTGTGTCGATAATAGAAGTGGTCATGATATAAAATACAAGATAAAAGTTGCCAATGGCGAACCAGGAAAAGAAAAGATTGTACAGCTGGTAGAGATCGTTAAACATGAATAGAATCTTTCTCAAAATGAAATGATCCGAACTCCACACTTTACGCCAATGTACCATCGAATAAAGACCAGCAAAGAACGAACCGTTTAACCAACGACGACGCTGAGAAATGAATTCATCCACCTTATCGGGTACATCAGTTTCGCCTGACGCGTTAGAACAATAATGTAAGACCCAAGCGGCGTCTTTCTTGGCTACCAGCTCGTAACACAAGATACGATCCTCGGCAAGATACATGTTAGCGGTAAAGATATCTGCATCTGCACCGTGCATCTTTTCACCTAAAAAGTACTTTTCAAGAGGCCCGACACCGTGAATATCGTTCTGAAGGGCAGTATAACGATATGCAGAGAAAGCACCAGGTAAGACAGAAATATGACCAAATACCGATTCAAGGGGTTTATCCAAAATATTCGACATTTTATACTCAAAATTCTGAGAGGCGACTAAAGGATTCAAAAGGTGTACACCACCTCTACCCACCATGGCTTTAATCTCACCACACGCACCAGCAACATTACGGTTAATATCAAAGGATTTCCAGAGATTGTAAATAGAACGAGATCCTGGTTTGGTACCGACATCCAATAATACACAGACATTGGGGCGAATGAGAGGACCGAATGCTTGGAAAAACCAACGATGAGAGTTAATCTTCTTTTGATTCTTTTCCTTGAGACAGAATAAGATTTGAACAGGCACAACACCCTTCTCTGAGCCTCTGAAATTCATGTCAGCATCCACAGAGAGTTGAGTTGTATGCTAATTGAATGAATAAAAATAAAAGTTTAGTGTAACGTTACATATATAAATTAAAACAAGCAAACCTCGTAGATATGAGCTGTTACAGGTTTTCCTTCAACCACATTTTTAGCTAAACCGTCTTGATAAACACCCATTGCAGCCAGCACAGACAAAGTACGAGGATGAATCTTGGTTCGACCATCAGAGACGATGCAGACTACGACCTTCTTCCAACCTTGTTGTCCCCATGTCTTGGATCGTTCTCGACCACAAAGATGTGAGATGTTTTTCATAACACCATTCATGGTTCTACAAAATAAAACCTCATCTTCCTATTAAGAGAAAAACAAATATAAATAAAAAAGACACCATATTTTTGTTATTAAGAAAGTTTACATTGTACATGGTCAAGACAATGAAAAGCTCGGTCTCTCTTCTCAACAAGTTTTGTCTTAATTGATAATTCTCTCGAAGGAAATCAGCAGGATCACAAGTAGCAGCAGTGTATCGCATATGAGTGAATTCATTATCATCTCGACGTTGCACTTGAGAAAGATATTTGTTCGGTACAGGATTATCCAAAACCAAATTGCCACCTGTCAACTTAACTCTTCGAACTAAACACACAAAAGAGAGTAAGTAAACAAATAAATAAAAAACGCACGTTTTTTCTCCTTGATTTCCTTACCTGTTTTGTATCTTCTCGTTTGTCTTCTTGGAGCAATACCGAAATCGCCAGGTCCGCCACCAATCATGTTTGATGGAGGAGATCCAAATCGCGTGCCACCACCACCACCACCACCGCCGCCGCCGCCATTGCCGCCTAAAGTAGTTGCAGTAGAGATAGATGAATTATTGGCAGCCATTAAAGGTCTTTGCATGTTGTTGGAACCAGGTATAGACGATTCATAGTATCCTAAATCATTATCATTACGTGCAGGTTGTTGGAATCCGACATTTGCGGGTTTACTATTGTATGAGGTTTGTTGCATTGAATACTCCTCGCCTGGTCCATTGAACCTAGGTCTTGCAGGTAATCTTGCGGATGGTAAAGGAGGGTTGTTGTTATCATTGCTGGGGTTGTTATATTGATACATTGCAATGACTGTACAATAGAAATGAAGGGAATGGGATAGTATGTATTTAAATGAAGGGAGGTAAAGAAGAAAAAAAGAGAAAAGAAGGTAGATGCTGAATAAAATTAGTGGGGAATTGGTTTTAAATAAACTATTACTTGCATCAATTAATAATTGGTAACACAAATCATAAAAAGCCAGGGCTTGTGTACAGTTGCTTCCTGTATACCAAGTTGCGGGAATCAAAAACTAAATTACTACGAACAAGCATCCTATTACTTTTTGTTTCGGGCCATCATTTTATTTTATTTTATATTTTTTCTTTGCCTATATTGGGGACTTACTTTTTGATCGACCTATAAATCTCTGTGTTGGTAAACAAGAAGTAAAGTGGGAGATCAGTCTAAGTTAATCGCTGTTTAGAACCATATTTACTTTTTTTGCCTGATAGCCGAGACCCACTTGGCTTTAATTAAGCAATTGAAGGAAAGGCTTGTTTCTGTTTGCCGTAAACAAAGGTATGGGTAAGCTAAGCAATTTAGATGTCAAAATGTGTTCAATGCTCATGCTTCCCACGTGTAACGCCGTTCGAATGATAACGTTTTTTTTTTTTTTTTTTTTTTTCTTATACAGCAACTCGAGGTGGTTGTCAAGCCATCCAAATAGCTTTTTATATTAATTTTTTTTTCAAATGCATGATCCTTTATTCTTGCAATTGTTCTGTAATATCACATAATAGATACTGCTGTCTGCGTCCGTTTTTTATATTTAACTCTAACTTATTGTTATTCTTGCAACCTCAAAAATCTCGAGGGAAATCATAATCGTTTTTGGAAAATGGATTTCATTTACAGATAATGGTCTAGCCATTTGGTTTCTTTAGATTTTTTTTCTCTCGGTGTTTCGTCAGTGTGAAATTCTGATCACTTGATGAACAGTTGATTGTGCAAATTGAACTAAACCTGTATCATTTCGTAAATGGGTTTGATTATATGATGATTATGTATTCCTTCATCTAAAAAAAAAGCATCATTATTTGTTTTACCGTGATCCCTAATATTAGACCTCGTGTGTAACTTGATAGTTACTCAGACTTTAATTACAAGTAAAGACCCACGCACCAAGAAATCAACCTTCTCTGCTGTATGGCTGATGCATTTTTAATTATAGATTCATCGTTGTGCACACGCGCTATTTGTGTCCATCTTTTTTTTTTTCCTTTCTTCTTTTCTTTTTAAAAAAAAAGGCTCAAAAAAGGAACAATAGCTTGATGAAAGGTTCTATCGGTTGATTCTTTTTTCTTCGTTCAACACAATGTCTCTTGACATTTATGTCTGATCTTTTTTCGTCTGTATGTTAGACAACAGATGAGGGCCACTCAGAGGATACATAATTTACTGTTTATTAAAACTAACGTAACAAAATTGGGAGATCCATTTGCGCCCAATTTACCTTGTAAGAGGCAAGGTGATCGTTTATATTCCAATAGCATTGTCACATTAATTGCTAATTTATTTTTTTCATTCAGTTTTCACCTATTCGTTACACGGCTTTACGGGTTGTTGTCCTTTGAATCCCTGTACGCACCCCGTCCAATCACCATCCATACTCAGTTACACACTGCATAACCCAGCTTTCCTGCCCACCCCGCACACATGAAAAAATGCAAGTGGTGTTTCGACCCTGATTATGAAATCATCATTTTATTTTAGCTTCTTTTTTTTTCTTTACCCCATTTATTCTTATCATTTCTCGGTAAATGAGTATTCCTACTTCAATCCCTGTCATTCAACAGCCAGATGATTACGTACGTGGTGTTTCCTTCGACACCATGACAGACCATGACCAACCTGATCTCTCTTTTACTTTAAGAGGAAAGAACCAAGGTTATCAACGCACAAGACGTAGCCGAACATTCATGGTAGCTACTGACTTGGCTAATTACAGCGATTATGCTCTGGATTGGGCCATTGAGGTCAGTTCTTTTATTCAAGTGTATTTCAAAAAGAAAGTGGGTATTCATCTCGTAAATAGAATATCGTAGATAACGGTGACGAAATCATTGTTTTGAGAGTTCTCACGATCGATATGAGTGGTTTGTTATATAAATATTGAGGAAACATATACAAATGTTGACTCTATGTATATAGAAAATAGACCTAATCTGCCAGCCATGCTAAGACACGAGGAGTTACAATCCAAGGAAACTGCCACTGTCGTCATGAATAAGATTATGGCTTCTGGTGGTCCGGATATCAAGGTAAAAATATATAAGCATAGATCATAACTACTAGAGTAAAGCTGATAATTTTTTTTTGATCCAGATTAGTGCTGTGATTGAGTTTGTGATTGGCAAGGTTCAAGAGACGATCCAGAGCATGGTAAGTAATGGGGAGAGAAAATGGCTATTTCAGAGTTTAGGAGTATTGACTCTCCATAGATTTCGGTGTATCAACCTTCTATGCTGATTGTCGGTACAAGAGGCATGTCAGAGTTAAAGGGTATGTTTATCAATAGTGTGTCTAAATACTGCTTACAACATTCACCTGTGCCTGTGGTCGTGGTCCGACCCGAAAACAAGGTCAAAAAGCAAAAGGACAAAAAGTCGAGCAGTAAAAAGTCGAAACGTCTCAGTGGCATGTTTCGTATCAGTAGCCATTCCAGTATCTCCAGCTTAAATTCCAAGGGCTCCGATTCGTCAGACAGCAGTTCTGATGATGATGAGGTTGCTGGTGTCGAGAAAAAAGTACAGCGTCTGTCTGTGTTTGATAAAATCGGTCGTCATTCACGATCTTCATCTCCTTCTCGTCCTCCCAAGAAATAATATAATATAATATTAATATTTTATATATATATATATACAAAGTACAAGAGTTTATTAAATAATAAGAGATATAATGTAATAGTAATTAATGGTCAAAAAGAGGGTGGCATTGAAATCACAATGAAGGATTAGGAGGGTATTTTTATATGGTGTAATTAGACTCGCTCTACTTGGTCCACATGATATTTCTTTGCAACATCAACCTGACTATCATTATCAGAGCTATCAGATTGGACTTGAGTCTTATAATCCGTCATGGCATTATCGCCAAAGCCTTCCAATTGTGGGTCAGGTTCCATACTTTTACCTGGTCCTGAGAACCACTGACGGGCACGGAAGTGATAATAGGCAACAGATAATGCCATAACGCCACCAAACACAACAATAGCATAGTTCATGTTTTGAGGTGTCACTGGGTATTCAGTAGGGCAAACAAACAAGATGGAGGTAAACAAAATCCAGAAAAGACTCGTGACGTTAATGATATCCGAAAAGGGACCCAAATGGAAAGGTCCACGCTTGAAAATCTTTCGAGCCACAGTTACACGAAGCGCAATAGGAATAAAGTAAGCCATGGAAGAAGCAATCGTATTGACAGACACAATGGCATTAAAAGCAGTTTCATTGATAATGTAAAGCAAACCAACCACAATGGCAAAAATAATATTGAACCAGACAGCCCAGACGGGTGTCATGGTTTTTTGATTGATGGTTGCTAATTGTTTGGAAAAGGGCATAGCACCATCACGAGCAAAAGCATAGACCATGCGGGAACTACCCAGTGTCAAGGCTGAACCTGAGAAGAACATGGCACCCATAATGATTGTCGTGAAGACGACAGTCCATTTGTACCCAACACCGTCCAAAAATACTTGGGTCATCGCAGGACTGATGCTAGTATTGACAATTTGTGTTTGGAAGTCTTGAACACAGAAATTGACGGCAACCAAGAAGGCAAGACCAACAATGGAAGCGGCACCAATAGCATAGAGAATACCACGGGGAGCACTACGACCTGCATCACGCGTTTCATCAGACATGTGGGCTGCACTATCAAAACCAGAGAGAGTATATTGACATTGCAAAAGACCAATCAAGAAGCCGTAACCACTAGAGGAAAAGCCTGTTTCGTTTTCAAAGTTGGTAAAGACCCATTTGGCACTAGCCTTGTTGGGTGTCAACACAAGAGCAACAATAATCAAGAGAAGTGTGCCAATTAAATGCCAGTAAAGAGAGGTCTGGTTGAAAAAGCCATTGTATTTTACACTGACAGAGTTGATGATACCATGAACAACTGCAATAACAACAAAAATGCCATATTGCCAGTAAATAGATGGGCTGTTGGTTTCGTCACTGATATTGATGATAGACGCAATGAATTGTGCAAGACCAAGATCGGCTGATGTAATAGCCACTATTGCACAGAAAAAGAAAAATGTGTTAATTAAATCTGATAACGGTTAAAACAATGTGAATTTTATAAATCATCATTTACCAGTCTATAATATAAAAAAGTTAGAAAGTTTTGGTGTTAAAAACAAAAGATAGACTTACCAAACCCAGCCAGTTACACCAACCAGTTAACCAGCACATAATTGGAACCCACTCGGGAGGGGCGAGCTTGGACACCCAGATATACAGACCACCTGTAATAGGGTAAGCGGAACAAATTTCAGCTAAGGAAAGACCAACACCAAAGGTAAATACAGATACGAGGACCCAGCCCCATACAACAGCAATTGATCCTCCGGCTTGCATGGCATCACCCCATAACTAAATAGGATGTTAGTATATCAGCGAATATCGTAAAGAAATAAGAAAAAAACTTACAGGTGTAAGACCTGAAAGAATAGAACAACAGCCAAACGCAATCGCAAAGTTTGAAATTGTAGACATGGTTTTGTCCATTTCCTAAAAGGGCAAAATGGGTCAGTTTTTTCCTAACTAATCAAAATCGACAGATCGCCCTATTTATTTACTTGTTTGTAACCCATAGAATGCATGAGTTCTTCCTCAGTTTGGAATTGAGATTCTTTTACGCCGGTTTCGTTGACTTCATTGATGCTCAGGGTACGGTCCATGCCAACCATATATTTATTAGAGTGATGAGTTGCGATATTCTCGAATAGCTGGGGAAAAGTGTATTTGGTATAAAAAAAACTAGTATTAGTTTTTTGGGTTTGTAAGTAAAAAGATAAAAAAAAAAAAGCGGAAAGTTAAAGAAAAAAAAAAAAAGAAAATCTGAATTGTTATTAAATAAATCTCCCTCCCTCCTTTTATACAAGAGAGATCATTGAGGGGGTGAATTATAGAGCCAAGTCGCCATTTTAATCTCTTATTTTAGACCTTTATTCATTTGTTCATCATCTTTCATCTACTCCGCTATTTTAAGATTTGCCTTTTTGTAATCCACTAATTTCAAGTAACGAAGCGATGGACGAAAACGGTAAGAAATACCATCGTGACTTGATGGGTGAGCCAAAAAAAGGGACCCTGACGTCCTTCATTTAGGTCTTGAAAGCTATCTTATCAACATGTGGCCCTATAATATTTGACCGCTGACAAATATGTCGTCGCACTAAATCCATGTAAAGCAATCAGTTGATCAGGAACGGCCTTTACCCCCACAAAATTCATTTTCCTGCAGCCTTTTCTTCCTTTATTCAGTGTCCAATCACAGTTATAATCTCTCACGCAGCTTCCAAAAAGAGATCATACATGACTAATAGACAGGTCTTTTCGCCATTTTTTTGGCCCTATTATGTTCCGTTATTCATATAACTTGCTGGTCCCAGCTATCAAGGTCCAAAAATCAAAAAGCGGCGCAAAGTGGTCCCAGATTCATAAATCCCTCTCATTGTATATGATGTGTAAACACGGTCTGCATGTCCTTGTTTAGAATTACAAGCGAGTCATGCAACATTTAAATTGATAGGTTCCCGAGTTTCATCATATCCTTGAGCTCGGCTTCCCTTCTCTTTTATATACATGTTGTATCATTATGCATGCATTGTTATAATTAAGTCCTTTAGTTGCACCTATGAATGCATATGCTTTTTCAAGCTTAAATCCGTTCATCTTACAAATTATACCGGTAGTTTAAGTATTCCGTATGGTCTGCATTTGGATATCGAATCATTTCGTGGGAATCACTTAAATATTTATTATTAAGTGTGTTTTTTTTGGTTAGTCCTTCGCAAGAAATAAAAAACATAAGAAACTAAAGAATGTATGTATTCAACCTTGATCTAATAGATGACAACACATATTAAATTTTTATAAACTAATTCAATTGATACTTTGAAGTCTTGGCTAATTTTTTCCCACCTAGTTGTGGAGTACAAAAAAAAAAAAAAGAAAGAAAAAATAGAATCATTGGTTTCTTTGAGTAAAATATCATATCATCATGTCCCGATTGTTACAACGATATACATTGAAATGAAGTGTTACTTATCACAAAAAAAAAATTCAATTGTCCTACATCTTTGTGATATAGGTTTGATCGCATTCTTCATTTGAATAGTGCCTCTATTTTTTAAATGTGTAACAACATGAAAGGTTATACAACGAGCACTAAATCGATGATACGTTATAGCAGTGTATCTAATTTCGATAGTTTCGATATTCTGCGCACACAACAACTTTACGGCTAATTCATTGGCATTTTTAGAGTGAGGTAATCTGAATAGGATATTTGAAAACCATTACGTCCAAATAGAATGGCTTACAAAATCTTATTGCCGTCATTTAACCATAACTTTTTTTTTATATATTTGTTTTGGACATAATTGGTAAAACCTGCCAAAGTGTCACATTTTCTACGCGTGGTTCTAATGACCACCAAATACGTAAATGCATCTACTCGTAAAGGTATTGTGTGAAATAAAGCAACAATACTGAGGCACCAGATAAGACGCAATATCTGATAGTCGGAATTGCAAATATATGGACCCAATTAACGTTTGTACAAGTACATCAGTTGTAGACTATCTTATCTGTTTACCTCTCACAATGAACACAAAGAAATGTAATTTATTAACAATAAAAAAACTATAAAACAGTTCTTGTACTATCAATGATATTTCATGTTAGAAATTTACCCTGTATCCGTGTACATCAGTTGTTGCTATAGTACAGTCCCAGGATAAACATTGGATCAAAATTCAACAAATAATTTTTTTGTTTATGCTGACTTCGTGAAGTCGATAATGGCTGAAAAATCTGGTCTCTGGTTATTTGTAATCTGATTAAAATAGCTTTATAAGCTTATTCAAGGCGATTTAAACTTACTTCTAGTCGAAGTAACACCACCCGTATAACCTATTAAAAGAACTAAGATTATCTGAAGTAGTATTTCGTATTGACCATGTTAGACCAATCCTACGCATATACTAATTTGGGAAAATCAATTACCCATTAAGTATCTTGCATACACTGACCTCCTACTTGACCCGCGGTCTAAAAGTTAAGCTATGACCCTTTTTATATCAGTTCCGGACTTTCTTAAAAACTACGAACATCTAGTTTTTGTGTGATCCTCCAAGCATGAAGAGTATTTGACAGAAAAACTTAAATTTGTTTGTCTATACTCAAGACAAACATTGTGCGACGTTTCACTCTGATGGCGTTAGCTGTGTCGCCATTCTTTGATAGATCTGCTGGATAATTAACATCCACAATACTGCATGTACCGTTACTTTGTGGCTATTAGTAAAATATATCTTTTTATTTATTTATACATGTATTGAAACAGTTTTTTGAATCTATGAGAAATTATTTCTTTCTTTAAGCAGTCTTTGTGGCCTCTTCTTTTTCAGTCAAAAGGTCACCCCACACGTTCTCAGCTTCTTCCTTCTTAACATCTCCGAAAACAACATCATAGACATCCTTATAGGTGTCACAGGGAACACCTGTTAAACCTTCCTTGATGTACTCAGGCAAATCATCCCAATCCGCTTGGTTATCCTTGGGGAATAAGATGGTGTCAACCTTAGATCGCTTGGCAGCAATTGTCTTTTCCTTCAAACCACCAATCTTCAAAACCTTACCGGTAACAGTCAACTCACCTGTCATAGCAATGCTTGCACTGACTGGTCTATTGAGAGCTAATGAAACTAAAGCAGTGGTCATAGTGACACCGGCAGATGGGCCTATAGGATAGTCATTAGCCATATTTACTAGTCACGCATTGTTTTATACTTTACCATCTTTAGGAACGGCACCTGCAGGACAATGCAAATGAACCTTAGCCTTATCGAAAAACTTGTTTTTAGGGAAATGGGTTGCCATTAAAGATTTAGCAAATGTATAAGCAATACTAGTAGATTCCTTCATAACATCTCCAAGTTGACCAGTCTTTGAAAGATGGGGTGTGGATTTAGGTCCAAGAGAGGATTCAAGAACAGATTCAATATAAAGGGATGTTCCACCTAACAAATTTTAAGGATCAATGTACGTTTCATAAATTTTTGGTGTTAATAAACCTACCCATGCTTGTCCAAGCCAGACCCATTACGACACCAGGAGGTGTTTGTTCATAGAGACGCTCAGTTTGATATACTTGAGGACCAACGTAGTCCTTCAAGTTGGAGCTATCAATATTAATGGAAACATCACCAGAAACAGACAAGGGCTTTTGACCAGCGTCTTGGAGCTTAGAGTCTTCAGTAAGAGCTTTGTCATCTTTTTCTTCCTTAACGTCCTTGACTTCTGATTCCTTATCATCTTGCCCGATTTCCTGTACTACCTTATAAGCTGCCTTTCTGAAAACCTTGTCGATATGTTTCTTCAAATTACGAACACCACTTTCGCGACAATAACTCTTGATCAATGAATCAATAGCTTCGGGTGTTAAGTTAACATTGACATTTTCAAGACCAGCAGCCTTCTTTGCGGTAGGGGCCAAGTATTTTTCAGCAATAGCTGCCTTTTCCTCGGCAATATAACCAGACAGTTGAATGACTTCCATACGATCCAAGAGAGGACCAGGTATCGTATCCAAAACATTGGCAGTACAAACAAACAAAACTTTAGACAAATCAACAGGAACATCCATATAATGATCCAAGAAACTACTGTTTTGCTCGGGATCTAATAACTCCAAAAGGGCAGATGAAGGATCGCCTTGATGACCTCTGCCAAGCTTATCGATCTCATCAATCAAAATCAAGGGATTTTCAGTCTGAACTTTTTTCAAGGCTTGAATGACCTTTCCTGGCATAGCACCAACATACGTACGACGATGGCCCTTAATTTCAGCTACGTCGGTCAAACCACCAACAGAGAAACGGAAAAACTCGCGATCCAGGGCACGAGCGATACTCTTACCAATAGAAGTTTTACCTACACCGGGAGGGCCGGAAAGACAGAGGATTTTTCCTTCCACTGTTCCTCTCAATTTACCAACAGCGACGAATTCCAAAATTCTATCTTTTACATCCTTAAGACCGTAATGATCTTCGTCCAAAACGGTAGTTGCATGGCGGATGTTGTAATTTTCGCGAGAGCGCTGACCCCAGGGAATTTGAGTAATCCAGTCAAGATAATTACGAGTGACATTGAATTCAGAAGCAGCAGGTTCAAGGTGGGCAAGTTTGGTGATTTCCTATAAAAAGATACCATTTAGCTTTTCTTTTCTTTTTGCATATACCAGTACCAATACTCTAAATTTTTACTTCATCGAAAACTTTCTTAACGGCAACAGGCATTGCGAGTTTAGCAGCCTTTTCCTTAAACCCTTCTACAAGCTTATCCTTTCCGTCACTTTCTAAACCAAGTTCCTTTTTGATACCTTTTAATTGTTCCATCAAATAGTATTCACGTTGGCGTTTGGCAATTTTGCTTTCGACATCCTTGGAGATCTTATTTTGTAATTGAGCATTCATAAGCTCCTTTTTGAGTACAACAAGAGACTTCTGAAGTCTTTCTTCGACGGGCAATGTTTCCAACACCTCTTGAAGTTCCGATGCTTCACCAGCAGAAACAGCCGCAGCAAAATCGGCAAGCTTAGAGGGTTCGTCAAATACATTACCAGCAGACTGTGCCATACTGAAACTAGCAATTTGGTCTCTAAACAGAGGGTTCAAAGACGCAATCTCTTTAAAAACAGAAACAATTTCAGACGTAACAGCTCTGATGTATGGACTCTTTTTGGAAAATTCGGGTTCTACAAAGTTGTCAACATTTACAAGCGAAACAGCATAGTCATCTGCCAAAAACGATGTTGCATATTGTGACTCGGGTTTAGCCTCTGCTGCTTCATCTGCCATAAATTCATCTGAAAATGATATATAAATACTCAAATCATTGCTCATTTTAAGTATAGTGCTTACCAGACTTTTGAACAACTGCCTTTTCAGGTTGAAATTCAGATTCAATGCTCTTTTCGGCCTTTTCGATCACCTTTTCTCCACCGTGTTCAGATACTGCTTCTTTAGAAGTAACCTCTTCAATAGCAGCCATATGATGTTTATCCTTAATAGGTAACAATTCGTTAATTTTAATACGTCGATGGGGATAGAGTACGGCAGTTAATCCAGTTTCCTCTTTTCCAGAAGAGGCAGGGAACACGCTAGTGATCTGTGCAAAAACACCGACTTGGTGGACTTGATCGATATTCGTAATCGTGTCAACATCTAAAGTTTCATCTTTTAATAAAAATGCACCGACATAAGGTTGGCCACGCTTCATTAACTCTTTAATAGCTGCGGTGACTGTGGGCTCTTTAATGACTACTGCCTTGTAGAAACCAGGGAACAAAGGTCTTCCAGCAATAGGCAAAGCCAAAACTTGTGGATATACGTCAGGGACAACGGGTTTTTGCAATTGATTCTCAACAGCCTCCCAATTGGGGTTTTTGTTAGATTTACCATCGCCACCGTTTCCATTGTTGCCGTTTCCGCCTTCGCCTCCTGAAGTACTTCCATTATTTCCTGGTGGTGGTGGTGGTGCTTGGTCTGAAGGGTTGTCTTTGGGATCGCGTTCCTTCATTTCAACAGCACTATACGATGAAGCAGCGCGTCTTAAAGCTGCAGCGTTACGAATAGGTTGTAAACCAATACACACTGGGCTGTTTTGCATAGTGCGAGCAATGCCCTCCCCTCCCCAAATTGATACGTTAGCTTGACTACGGCTGGAAGAGAATGAACGTAAATTTAAGGGTTTGGTATTTGTCATGGGCGATTGCAGTTGGGACCATATTGCCTGATTCACCTTGGAACGAGGTATGGTTTTCGAAACATGAATCAAGAAGGAATGACTCATTTTTGAAAATAGAGGAAATAAAAATTAATAATGAAAAGAAGGTTGAAGAAGCAACTGCGTAAAGTATCCGCACTTTAAAGCCAGACAAACTTTGGACAAGGCTCGATCTCCAGCCAATCCACTGTCATGAATTACTATGCTTTTTATGTAGCCAATGGAATCCCTACTTTTTTAGGCCTATTTCCCTAGCCTTTCTTTCCCTCTGTTTGACGCTTTACACACTCAATCAATCGTACGGCCAAAAAAAAAAGCATTTTAAATTCCAGAACCATCGAATATATGTTACAGAAATCTACAATCAACCTGATTAAGGCAAAAAATTACACAATTTTATAAACTACACGCACACTTTCAAAAAAAAATTGCTTCAATTTCCGCACGTGAAAAATGCAAATGGAATTCAGTGTGATGTTGACGAATGCAGCACTTGTGGAGAGAGATTATATCGAATGCTATAACTTGTGCTAAATTACAATAGATGCTGCACAAAACCAAAAGACTGCTGGCAAGTTAAAAAGTTACAACAACTAAATCGATGAAGCCGCATGGCATAGTTGTCTCAATCTTGAAAAAGTGGAAGCCTTTGAAGATATCCAACGACTATTAGAAGTAGTATCCATGGCAATAACACTGAGTCCCGCAGAAGACATTCGAGATGTTTTGATTGTGTGGCGAAAATTGGATCAAGCTACACCCAACCAGTTGGCTTTTGCTCAGTTGGGTAACCATGGCTTTGATAAGGATAATCATGAGAACGAGGGCTGGTGAGGATTACTTCAAAACGCAACAAAACAGTGGATTTTGGGCGATCTTTTAACAGGTGGCGAACAAGCTGACTGTAGAGGCATGGATGGCTCTAAACGGAAGAGGAATATTATTCGGATTTAACTAAAATCAAGCTTCACTTCATCCGTTATATCATGCACGGTGTTTTGACAAAACGGTAGATTATTCGTAATAAAAGACATTAATATCTTTATAAACAAAACAAACTTTGATAATCACTATATTTGTTATTGAAAAAAGAAAAAAACAACCATGTAGAAAAATAAAAATAAATCGGTAACAAGGACGTTAGATCATTTTTGTTTATATCAAGCAAATATGACGAATTGATCAATAACTCATCAAAGATAAATACAAACACTAACATCAAGTAAACATGAACTAATCCATAATACCACCCACACTTTAATTGATTATAAATACCCCCCTTTCCTTGTTGAATGAAATAGGGATTTACTTTTAATAAGAAATAGCAAGCTTAATCTTATCTCCAATTTTTTTCACGATCAACTCGTTTTAAACCTTTTACTCCTACAGCACAAAAAACGGGTGAGTGCAGACAGAGACTGACTTCCACGCAATTGCACTTGGGCAATTTTCTTTTTACAGGAAATTGGGGAACAGGTCTTTAAAATATTTCTTTTTTAAATAAAGGTTTGCAATCATGAGCAAAAAAATGTCAACCACTCGAGTGGAGGTTGGCATGCTCACAGCTCAAAACAATGTTTCAAGTAAGAATCCTTACTTTTCTTGTAATAATCGAGCTTTATGTTGAAATTAAGCATATGATTGAGTAGTTAAACTAGACTTCTCATAAGGACAGTTTTATTTGCCTAAGTATTAACATGTAATTAGCCTTCATAGAGCTCTCTTCTAAGTTTTAAAGTAGAAATACCACATGCCGCCGTTACACGAAAATCTTATGACATGAAGTATTGTTTTTTTTTATGCTGGCTTCCTCTAAGCGATATTTTTCATGATAGAGTCATCCGTGATCATACTATAAAGAGTCCCAAATATATGATAGAAGAAGGTGTGCTGCAGTAAACGTTAATAATAAGTTGGTAATTGATAGACCGGGTGTCCAAAGGTACAACAACTCCATTTCAATATCTAACAACATTCAACGACAGTTGCAAAAATGTCCGGAAGCGCTAAAAACAAGACCCCCTACCAACTGTTCCTGAAACATATTTTTTGTTGGCAAATACTATGGGATTCCTAAATAGTGCTGCGTGTGATTTTTGTGTACGTGTGTGTATGCTCCCGATTTTTGATGCCTTGTGCGACCTAATTTCTTCTCTTCGGCTTGATTATATCGCCTATGCCCGTTTGATAAACAGCTATTTGTGTGTGAATGGGACACGTGCTATTTTATTTAAAACAACAGTAAACAGGAAAATAGAGCCATTATATAATAAAAAATAAATGTTTGTTTTTTTTTGGGGTGGAGGGAGATATGTTGATTACACATTTATCCGATGATCTCAAGCAGTAAGCACTGTGTAACATGAATTGATTTCCCAGAGATTGTAAAAAGGGTAGGTAAGGAAATGAGTGCTGATTGGCCCGAATACAAAAGTAAGTAATAAAAGTAGTATAATTATCATAAGCCAAGGATATTGTGATTATGAAGGAGATGCAGATTACATCAGCATGAATAGGGCTGCTAGTAGCTACGTCACGCGTGACTTTTTTAAATAGGGTCAATATGCTCTCTCTCATTGCATCGGGGGAAAAAAAAAGATGGAACAAGAGCCAAAGATTGGGAAAAATTAAATTAAAAAGCCCCTGCAAAAAAATATAAATTTCTCTTTTTTTTTCTCTCTCTTTCAAAACAACAAAAAAAATTAGTAAAGATGGCCGAAAAGCATTCAGCAGTTCTTGAGGAAATCAAGAAGAACATTCAATCTCTCCATGAGAAGTTTGACGCTCTTGAAAAGAAGGTACAAGGAGGTGTTCCCAAGCAACAATTACGTATGGTGATTATGGGTCCTCCTGGTGCTGGTAAGGGCACCCAAGCTCCTGCTATCAAGGACAAGTTCTGTGCTTGTCATTTAGCTACCGGTGATATGCTTAGAGCTGCCGTTGCATCAAAGTCTCCTCTCGGTGTTGCTGCCAAGAAGATCATGGACGATGGCGGACTTGTTTCTGACGATATTGTTGTTGGTATGATCCAAGAGAACTTGGACACCAACCCCGATTGTAAGAATGGGTAAAGTATATAGTTGTGTGGTTCTGTGTCTATTAGACACATGTGTGGGGAAAAAAAGGGTTAAATTAGGGGAGGGTTGTCACACACGAATATGTTATCTAATATTGCATGTGATTATACAATAGTTTCATTCTCGATGGTTTCCCTCGTACTGTTGGTCAAGCTGAAAAGTTGGATGAGATGCTTGAGTCTAGACACAAGCCCTTGAACTCTGTTATCGAATTAGTTATCGATGACAACCTCCTTGTCTCTCGTATCACTGGTCGTTTGGTCCACCCTGCTTCCGGTAGAAGTTACCACAAGGAATTCAAGTGAGTTACATATTTACCCATACTTGAGCCGAGAAACAATACTAACCATAACCCTACTTTATAGCCCTCCCAAGGCCCCTATGAAGGATGATGTTACTGGTGAACCTCTTATCCAACGTTCCGACGATAACGCCGAAGCCTTAAAGAAGCGTTTAGATGCTTTCCACAAGCAAACTGTCCCTGTTGTTGAGTATTATAAGAAGAAGAACATCTGGTACGGTGTTGATGCTGCTCAATCTCCCAAGGCTGTCTGGGCTTCTCTCTCTGCCATCTTTGACAAGACCCTTTAGATTAATTGTATTTAGTTTTCTTTTCTTTTTTTTTCTCTCTTCCCCTCACAACCAACTTTCGTTTCTATATAAAAATTTACTCCCCCTATTAAAAAAAAAAAATATCATCAAAGACCATCCCAATGAAAAACCTTCTTTGGGATGTTTCTCTATGATGGTTTTTTTTTTTTGTATGCAAAATAAAAACATGTCCACTTTAAAAGTCACAAAAATATTATCTTTTTTTTTTTTTGTCTCTCTCTCTTTCCTTTGGTATTACTGCGGTTTTTTTTTTTTTTTTTTTCTTTATAATGAGTAATTCGAGTTCTCCTTTATCTGTTCTTGACTCACTTTCAGAAAGTGACTTGGACGGCACAGAAATTAACCATGAACTGGAACAACTTGGTGTTGATTTGGTAGACCAAAACGACCTGGAAAAGTCGCTCATGGCCAAGGTAAAAAAGAAAAAGAAAAGAAAAGCACTTAGCCTTTCTTTATATTCATGAATACTTGTTCCATAGGCCGACCAATTAATGACCGAAAGAGATAACGAGTTGGACCAGAAAAGACTAGAGAAAGCCCAAAAAGAAATCGCGCTTGCGCAGAAACAACTTGACAGCCTAAAGCTTAAACTCAAAAAGGAACCCGACCAAGAAAAACTATTACCCAAAGTCACGCAGCAAGTCAAGAAATTAAGGGATGCAACACAGGATAAACAGGATATTTTGAACCGTATCAAGGAACGACAACAAGTGGTAACGCCTCTAGACAAAAACAGTCGACAAGAAGATGAGACACAACGCGAGTTTTTGGTTCGAACAGGTAAAATCACTCCCTTTTCAAATGTGCCCTCAGAAGAAGCAACACATAGGTCCAAACAGTATGACACTGACGCTACTGCAAATACTGTCTTTCCTGGATCCATGTCACATCAAAACTTACATGCTCCCGTACATACCGCCTCACTAAAACGAAAATTATCAGCGGATGAGGATGACGATTTCGAATTAGGACAGGACGAAGATAATGATTATGCAGTGGATTCGGGGGATGAATTTGTGCTGGATTCCGATGATGAAATCGTGAATAAGAGACATGTACCGAAAAAGTTGGATGAAATATACGACGATGATGGATCCGAAGCGCATTACCAAAAAAGACTTGGCGAATGGGTTCAGAATCGAAAGTTGATGCGATATGGGGATGAAATGGCTGAGGATGATATTGACGAACAATTCACACCGCATCCAAACTTTGAAGATATACAATTCGATGATGGGGATGATGGTGGTTTAAGAGTACCAGGTGAACTCTGGGATTGTTTGTTTGACTATCAAAAGACGTGCGTACAATGGTTATGGGAACTACATCGTCAGCATGTGGGTGGTATATTGGGTGATGAAATGGGTTTGGGAAAGACCATCCAGATCATTGCATTTCTATCCAGTTTATACTACTCCAAAATACTAGGTCCCGGTCAACCTTCCATCATTGTTTGTCCTGCAACGGTCATGAAGCAATGGGTCCAAGAATTTCATAAATGGTGGCCTCCTTTAAGGGTAGCCATCTTGCATGCAAGTGGTACAGGTGTCAAAACTTCAATCACAAACAATAAGGTTGCCGTTCTGGATAGTGACGAAGAATATACTTACAATGCAGACGATGATACGTATGAACAGGATCGTAGAGGAAAAAGTGCTAAAAAGGGTAAAGGGAGATCCTCTGTCAAGAGTATTTTGACCACCAAGGCAGGAAGAAATGCTGAAGCGTTGGTAGAGGAGTACGTAAAGAAAGGTGGTATTCTGATCACAACTTATAGTGGTGTTCAAACCTATCGTGAAATTTTGCTCAAGCATCGCTGGGGATATGTGGTTCTAGATGAAGGTCACAAGATAAGAAACCCTGATTCAGGTACAACATTGGCTATCAAGCAATTTAAGGTAGTAAATTGGTATATCTGATTTATTTGGATGACATCTAATCATTGGGCTTGCTGATAGACACCACATCGAATTATTCTGTCCGGTACACCTATCCAAAACAATTTAAAAGAATTGTGGTCCTTGTTTGATTTTGTCTTTCCAGGTCGACTTGGCGTAAGTAACAATTGTGTATATAAGCTAAGCTTGGGATTAGAATGCTGATATTTGTATTTCGTTATCTGTAGACATTGCCCGTGTTTCAAACCCAATTCTCGGTACCTATTGGTATTGGTGGATACGCTAATGCGACCAATGTACAAGTGCAAACTGCATACAAATGTGCATGTATGTTACGTGACCTCATCAACCCCTATCTACTTCGCCGTATGAAAATCGATGTTGCGTCCGACCTACCCAAAAAAAACGAGCAAGTCCTGTTTTGTAAACTCACGCCTTTTCAGCGTCAGGCGTATCTGGGTTTCATTCATTCCAAGGATATGGATGCTATCTTGGAACATCGTCGACAAGTGCTCTATGGTATTGATATTGTGCGAAAGATTTGTAATCACCCTGATATCATCAACTTGACTTTGCCGCATACAGATCCAGACTATGGTAACCCCGAAAGAAGCGGGAAAATGGTTGTGGTTCGTGCCTTGTTAAAGATGTGGAAACAGCAGCATCATCGTGTCCTATTGTTCTGTCAGACAAAACAGATGTTGGATATTTTGGAAATCATGATGAGACGTACACCGTATAAATATTTGCGAATGGATGGTACAACACCTGTCAGTCAGAGAATGGCCTTGGTAAACGATTTCAATGCTAGTCCGGATATCTTTGTATTTCTTTTAACTACAAAAGTGGGGGGCCTTGGTCTGAATTTAACAGGTGCTGATCGAGTGATCTTGTATGATCCTGACTGGGTAAGAAAAAAAAAGTCGCTTATTATTATTATAACTTCTTTTTTAATTCATTTTGTGTGTGCGTACGTAGAATCCTTCTACAGACATGCAGGCAAGAGAAAGAGCTTGGCGTCTAGGACAAAAGAAAGAAGTCACTGTATATCGTCTGATGACAAGTGGCACCATTGAAGAAAAAATCTATCATCGACAAATCTACAAGCAGTTTTTGACGAACAAAATTTTAAAGGATCCGAAACAACGCAGATTCTTTGATGCAAGTAATTTACAGTCGTTATTTACGTTGGCTTCAGAGGATGCGGTAGGTACGGAAACAGGTGAACTCTTCAAAGGCACCGAAATCAATTACAGCAAAAACAAGAGAAAGAAGACAAAGAACGGTGATGATCTGAAACAGCTGACATCTATCGAAGGTGTAAACTGCTTGGAGCAATAGTAAGTTGAATCTCATTGTGGTGTTGAATGCTTAGCATTGTAACTGATTTACGTATATAGCGCGGGAGATCAATTAGAAGCAGACGAAAGAAGAAAAGAGAGAGAACAGGATAACGAAGACCATGTATTAAAAAGTTTGTTTGAAATGACAGGGATACAAAGTGCTTTGCAGCACGATCAAATTATGGATTCGGCCTCACACGATTCTATGTTTGTTGAACGCGAAGGTAAAAAAAATCATGTAAATTAAGCATCACTTGACATTAGAAAAAAATACATCTTTTTACATTATGTAGCCACTATCATTGCGGAACGAGCGGCTGCTGCACTGAAGGAATCAAGGCGCCAAAGAAGACAGCAGGATATAGGTGTTCCTACTTGGACAGGACGTTCCGGGGCAGTGGGAGCCCCAAGGCCAAGTAAAAACACCTATAAAGCATCTCCTGTACCTAAATTTGGTTCTGGTAGTGTATCAGGTTTCAAAAGCCGTGATGCTACCGCCAAACCCTCGTCTGGCAGTCTATTGGCAAAAATGAGAGCACGCAGAGCCATGGAAGCAAACGATAACAGTGCAGCACCAGGTAAAACGATATGTTTATTCTATAAGAGCTTATATTTATGACATATAACAGACATACCATCACTGACAGTGCTTGATGACACGTCTCAAGAGGGCATGATTGTGAAGATACGAGACTTTTTATCGACGCACAATGGACGTGGTACATCACAAGAAATCATGAATAATCTACAACTCAATATCAATCAGGAACAAGTGGTGGTTTTCCGGAAAATGCTGCAAGCCATTGCTAAATTTGAAAAGGACCAAACCGGTAAAGGGGTCTGGATTCTTAAAGAAGACTTCTTTTAAGTTTTTCTTTTTCATGCGTTTTTGACGCTTTCCTAAATACCCCCCTTGATTTTTCTTCCTGAAAGGTAGAGTGTCATAGTTAAGTAAAACAAAGATGATGTTTTTTTTTTTTGAGTAAATTAAACAGAGAATGACCGTGTACTAGATCTTCTGTAATACATCCAATATGCTGTACCTTTTGTTTTAATAAGTAACAGCATTAATTTTCAATATTATGGAGCTGAATATTTGTGTGATATGATGTGTTTATATATTTTAAATAAATGCTTTGACTGTATAATCGATTATAAATAATCAAATACATCTATCGAAACTCTGTTGATAGTTCCTATACATACGACTCTACTTTTAAAGTGGCCACTGTTAAGTTGATAACTGAGTGATGCTTACCCGGTCGGTTGAAGAACTAGGTACATAAAACTGGTGAAAGTCCTCAACAGGGTTAGAAAGTTTAATATTGTAATACATGTATCATTTTCTAACTAACGGCTCATAATAGTAATCCCTTATTTTAATAATACAGTAGGTAACCATCTAATTTTATTTGCAAATCGATTTGGCTGAGCTTTAATTAATGTGCTGCCAGGTACCACAAAACTTTCATCTGGCAGTTGCCAAGTAAAGTTGGGAGCTCGCAACTCGTTTTATTGACATCTTTTAAAAAAGTCACAGCAGATGTACTATCGAATAAAGCAAATCATACATCTCATGAAGGTGCAATAGTGACAGTAAAATACCTCTTATTAATGCATAACGGACGTAACACATCAAAAGATATGATTGACTAAAAATCAGTAACACTGTTGCATGCCATGGCTATAATTTAAAAAGTCTCGGATCCGATAAAGGAGTTTGGATTCTTGCAGAAGAAGGCTTTTTCTTTTGTAGTTTATGCCATGCGTTTAAACTTCCGAATACACACTTAGTCCCAGTTATTTTTGCTTTCTCAAAGGTAGACTTTTGTAATAAGGGCACTTTTTATTTATTTTATAATCGTGACTTCACTCAGATACGCCTTATTTTGATTTGCAGAGTTTTATTTATTTGGATTGCCTCTCTTTTCCCATCAAAAGAAAAATATACCTGTTTTATCGCGTAGTATAAAAATTATTTTTTTGTGAAAGACCCTATTTGTCTATTATTACTTTTTCTCAATACTTTTTCAGATATCTTGGTCATTAGTCCAACTTATACAAACAACTAGATTACCACTACCACTACTACACAACAGTAAGTAGTTTATACATTTAAAGAAAAAGTACATGTTTACTCAGAAGCACTCCTCTTTTATTTCCCTTTTTCGCAGAGAAACGAATGACAATAGATACGTTCGACCCTGAAGACGCTTTGTTGGATATTAGTCGCAAACTATCTAATGTCAGCATTCACAAGCTACCTACCAATGGCAGTGTTGAGAAAGAGGCGGTAAGAGTATTACAATAACGGAGTTTTTGGGATGTTCAAGAACCGACTGCTTGAATAATGTTTTTTTATATAAATCAGTTACCTACAATCAAGTATTTGCTCTTTTCCTCAGACAGAGATCAAATCAAGCAAAGTATCCGGTTGTTGCGTAGATACTTGACACAAGGTAACATTTTAATTTATTCAATCAGTAGCAAGAGACTAAAACAAGCAAGAAAAAGGACATAGTGATGAAAATAGCGTCAGTGATTTATTAGAGCTAGGTATTCTACCACGTATAAAGGAACTGATGGAAGCTGATTTTGGAAACGTGATAAAGGTGAACTATTTCTCCCCTGATTCTATTAAAAAAAAAGACTCCTTTAATTTAACCTTTTTGTATATGCGGCTGTAGTTTGAAGCTGCTTGGATTGTCACCAATGTTGCTGTAAGTAAATCAAAAGAAAAAAAAAAAAGGTACAAGATCCAGAGAAAAAAAATTAACTCTTGTGGATAGGCTGGTACTACAGAACAGACACAAGCTATAATTAAGGAAGGCTTTGTCGATCTATTACTTCAATGCATGAGCGACAAGAAATCTAAGTTAGATTTAAAGGCACAAGCTGCTTGGGCTCTCGGAAACGTTGCTGGAGAATCTGCTTCTTATCGCGAGGAACTGATGTCTAAAGGGTTCACACATTCCATAGTCAATGTGCTTAACTCTGTCTATGATGAGATTTATGATGAGGCAGTTGATAATCAACAATACAATGGTAAAATGGTCTTTTCTGGTGAAGAATTTTATTCAAACATCGAGGCACTGTTATGGGCCTTGTCCAATATGTGTCGTGGTGGTTTCCGCGTTGCTGAATTCTACCCAAGCGTAAGTTTATATATATATATCCAACGATAATTATGACTGATTTTTTAACTTTTCTTTTTGCAGTATTTACCAATGTTCGATGTGTTCTCAAAGTATATTGTGTTTAACTTTCCCAAAATAGAAATTGAAGTATGGTAAGTGATTTTTTGATAATGATTTTACCAAAGGGGACTTCATTGATCTTTGTTTATTTATTTATTTTCTAGCTGGGGCTTGTCGCGTATCTTGTACAATATGCATGATGTGTTGGAATTCCATAACGCCATGGTTCTGACCGATGATTTATGTGAGAGACTGACTGAACTTTTACGTATCGGTACTCCCAAAGTAGTTGTTCCAGCTATTCGATCTATTGTGAACATCACTTCCGGCCCCAACAGCAGTGTTGCTGGACTATTACGTACACAATTGTTGGAAAGTATTACTCGACTCTTAGACCCCATTGCTCCTAATGAAATCCGTAAAGATGCATACTTGGTTGTGTCTAATTTGGCAGCTGGAAACGATGAGATGATCAAATATGTTGTGGATCATAAGGTCGTGATGGGAAATGTTGTGGCCCATATCACTGTGCCTGGACATACCTACAACTCAGACTCTAATGAATGGACGCCCAATTTGTGCAATGCCTATTATTATAGAGAAGATGAATGGAAAGTTACAAAAGAAGCCTTATGGATTATTTGTAATATCATTTCTCTTGGTAGCGATTCTGCGGTCTGGTAATAACAATATGTTTCTCTCGCTGGTCTAATATAACCATTAATTTATTTAATTTTATAAATGTAGGGATTTACTCCATGAAAATTCAAGTTTACCACGCACATTATCAGCTGTATTGGCTTACCCGGAACTGCCGCTGGAGATATGCGAAAAGACAGTTGAATCACTTATCAGTTTAATTCAAAGGTCTAATAAGTGGATCGATGTACGCTTTCCCAATGGAAAGAACCCATTTGTTCGAATCATCATTGACCAGGATGTTCATGAGGCACTTCCCCATATCGAAAAAATGCATCCCCGAAACACGAATTTGCATGATATGTGTCTTAAATTAGACAAACTGTTACTTGCATCGGAAGAAGATGTAATCAAAACTGTCAACATATCCGATATTGCTGGTATGGCTAGTGCTTTTGGTTTACCTACCATTGTTGAAATTAAATCCAAAAGCAACAAAAGAAGAGTCATTCGTGGTCGTGAAGATGGTGATATTAGACTAATCGAAAATGCAGTCGGCAATTTGTGTATTTGAGAAATAAATTAAGTTTTTTAAGCCACAGCATTCATTGAGGGGTTTCTTTTTTTTTTTACACCCCCTTCTCCTCCCTTATTTCCCTTACATTCATTTGACATGTCAAAACCTGTCTCTTCTCTATTGCAACGTCTGTCTTCAACCTACAAAACAAGAAGATTCCCTTGGAAGAAACATGCTCTCATCGGTTACGATTTAAACGGCAACGAATATTGGGACTGCCCCAACCCTTTAGGTAAACACATCGCGCTTTATCTTTACGACATGTACATAGACACTAAAAATGAATAGGTGGAAGAATGAAGCGTTGGGTTCAAATGCACGATAAAGACGATAATAACGATTTAACTCGATTTTCACAAGACTCAGTGCCAGGTAAGAATTAAATCCCCGTAAAAAGTCCTCTCTCTTACGCATGGTGACCAGTTCAATGGCAAGCTTGGTTACGACATAATAGAAACGTGGCGCCAACCATTCAAGATCTGCTGCAAGATGAAAGAAGAATTGCCATTGTTCAAGGTAGAGCCAAGGCATTAGACGAAAATTGGGCAAAGGTAATAAAATTGAAGAGCACGCATATTTTAAAGAATTTTGGGAATTGATTTTGCTGTGTCATCAGCGTAAATTGGAATTACAAGAGGCCCAAGAAGCAGAGCAAATGGAGGTCAATCGATTGGCCTCTATCGAGAGTGGTAAGATATAAAGTTAGAGAAGAGTGGGTGTTGGTGTACTGATTTATATACATAGCTGAGGAACAAAAGGTTCAATCAACACAACCTAAGGGTCACGGCGAAACATTTACACCGGGTGAATGGGCTCCCAGTAGATCAAAGAGATGATAAAGCCCAACAAGTGTATATCTTTATTGTGTAATAAATCGTGAGAAATATGTAATCGCAAGTGTTGCATGAACTGATTAGTTGTTTCTTATAAAAGGCCACCTGTTAAAAAAAAAAGTCTATTTCTTCCCTCTTTAACCCTTAATTGGGCCCCAACAGGCAAAGCATAATTTTTCTAATTGTACATATACATAATGTAGTAACCACCTACTTTTAGTGAATTATCGCTTTTGTCTCACTAGACTTACTGGTGAAGTGCATACTACTCTGTATGGTAGGTCTACACATAAGACATTGTTGGGTTGGATTTTTACATAAATATCTTAGCTCAAATACCACCCAAACTGGTGTGTATATGACGTTCTGTACGTCCCATGGTATACTTATACCATATTCAGCAACTCTGCTGATAAGCATACGCAGTTGTATGGTAAGTGTAACTTCTATAAAAGCCAAAGTAAAAAAAAGATCAACCCTTACTCAAAGTATCGGTAGAATATATATTAAATCTCTTCACCTTGGTGATGAGACACGTCCGATAGGACGTTATAGTTTGTGATCTGTCACATTCTATGGATATTTCCATCAATAAACTACAATAGTTTGTCAAAATACGAGATTTTATTACATGGGGCATTTTAGCTGTTTTTAATGTTAGATAAAATATTTGAGTCAATGAACATTATTTTTTGACACTGTATCACCCCATTATCATCCACGTTTGCATTTCTAAAAGATTTTCGTTGTTGTCTCTCAAAAATTTATTGATCTTCTTATCACAGCTCTTTTTTTTTTCGGATAAGCAACCTTTTCGGATCGATAATAAAAAAATGATATGTAGACACTGTTATTGTTTACCCCACCCGAATTAAAACCTATTGCTAGGCTGAAAATGGGTACTTTGTTTGGGTTGCTTAACTTCAAATTTACGAACAATTAATCGTCCAACCAATCGCATTTATCCCACGTGCTAATCACGTGATACAATCATATTTATGCTTTGGCTTTATATTATTTTTATTTTTTAACTTATCATCAAATGGGGGGTTGGCGCAATTGGCAGCGCGTTGGATTCCAAATCCAGAGGTCAGGAGTTCGACTCTCTTACTCCTCATTCTTTTTTGTTTTTTACATTTTGTTTAAACTCCGACGTTTCATATTTCCCTCCACACCTAAAATCCTGGACCCATTTTTTTTTTTTTTAGAATAAAAAGTTTATATTCACATTTTAATCATGATTAAAATGATATGCGTTCAAGAATATTGGACTTTAAGTATGAGGAAAGTGTGGTGGTCCAGTTTTAATGTTTCTCTCTGCAAAAAAAAAAAATTTTTGGCATATTAAAGATGCACTCCAAAACAAATAAGAAGAAAGAATGGACACTCGTATGCATAAGATGCTAGCTTCATATTGCATCATATTACTGTTTGACCTTTTTTGTACAAACTGATACAAACTAATTTTTTTTTTTTTTCGAATAAGCTTTATTTAAAAGGCATTAATCATCCTCTTACACATATATAATATAATGAGCCCTTTTATATAACATTGTTGTCGTAAAGAAATCATATCGAATATTACCCCATCGGCTAAATTACTTATTGAAGTTCGATAACTGTGGTTGGCTACAGTGAATTTTATTAACCACCCATTATAAAGATGGTGTACTGAATCCAGATCTTTAGTTAACACACTTTGTCTTACTATACACTAGTTCATATATTCACTAAGTATCTTGGCAAAGTACTATTCGATTACTAATTCATAAATATTAAAATAATATAAATACTCTTCCAATTCTTATCAATAAACGATTATCTTGAACTGAAATAATAATCTGAGGATTAAAGTACTCTAAGCTCTATTTCTCTCTTTCTGCTGATCTAACCTTCAAAGACCCGACTACTCAAAATTTTTAATTATCGCCTTATAAATTCTGTGGATTCTTATACAAAATAAGCTTAAGCAATGGCAACAGTTTAAATCTAGGTTTAGATACAATAATGAGAAAAGAGAAAAAAGTCTGGGAGCCAATGCATTAAAAACGTCAGACAGCTGAACTGTATTATATATCCGTATTTTTTAATTTTTATAAAATTAAGAAGTATAATCACAAAGGTCAAAATATTATTAAACAGTACAACATACAAAAGGTTCGTCCTAAATCTAAAATCTAAAATCAAATAATTTATTAATGTAAAAAGTAAAGTGGGGGGGATGGGAATATCATAATCTATCAATAACAGAATGTTTAGTCTAATAAAATCTCAGGGGAATACCAAATATCATAATCCTGTTCATTCAACTCATCACCAAATGGACGTAAGGCCATTACTTTTAATTTATACGCTCCCTTGGCTAGCCGTGATCCGATTGTCGAAAATCCAGTCTCTAGACCTGCAGCTTTTATTTTCCCATTACCTGTGACTTGAGTTGAGCTTTGACCAAGTTGACCTAAAGACGCTTGTTCTGGTGTTGATGCCACGTTACCAAACCAGGGCATTGTCATCAAGTCATGGGGATCATCAATGCTGTTACGTCCTACATATCGAGTAAAACCGCCCGGAATAAATCCGTGACTTTGATTGATATCAGCAGCACTAACAGCGGTAACGGTTACGAGGGGAGACGCTTCTGCAAGCTGGAAAGAAATCAACGCGGGTGTCAAGATACTAACCCGTGGACTATATACTTGAGGCATGGTGCTATTCATAATTAAAACAGGCAGTTTGTTCAAATTAGCGGTTAAACCCGCATATGGTACATAAATCACATCTTCTCTTGTCTGGTTTTTAGTGACAACAATATAACCGGAATAAATCGAGGGAGGCACATCAGCAGAGTTTAGTGGAGGCGAGATACGAACAGTAACATTTGTTTCGCCATTGGGTTGTACAGTAATAAGCTCTTGTGGGATTTCTACGACGGCCTCCACTTCATGATTTGATAAAATAATCGGATTTTTTAGTGGGGACATGTTCTGGACAGTATTTGGGTTATGTTCAAATCCTTGGGCTGTACTGGCAACAAGATGACTGATGACATATTCAGAAGATAAGCGACCATTGTTCTTGATGGTAAACGTATATTCAAAGTTTTCAGCACTGTGTTCAATATCGTTCAAACGGATCTGTTCTGGTACCACAACTGTATCGGACCTCACGGCCTGATAAACATCAATTAGTCCAGAACCTTGTCTAGCAACCGATTCGAGTTCTTCCGATTCAAAAATTGTAAAAGGGTGACCATTATTAATGAGCATTGTTCGGACTTCTTTAGCACTGATACTGCGGTTGCCACCTCGGGACTCTTGTAAAAGGGCAACAACTCCAGCTACATAAGGGCTTGCCATACTTGTACCACTTAAAGTA
Source organism: Mucor saturninus (assembly GCA_016758985.1). Taxonomy (NCBI): domain Eukaryota; kingdom Fungi; phylum Mucoromycota; class Mucoromycetes; order Mucorales; family Mucoraceae; genus Mucor; species Mucor saturninus. The sequence continues at coordinate 48,833 of JAEPRD010000121.1, forward strand.
GCATATCTACCGAGATCGACGGGGTAACTAAAACAATATACATTTAGTCTGCTGTCCAGATACAAATACAAAAATAAAAGAAGACTTACGTAGAATATATTTGTCCGCCAGGAGCACTTATATCAGGTTTTAAGCTTAAATCTGGACCCAACCCCCATGAACTGAACGAGCTAATTGACCCTGCTGTAGGAATAGGAAAGCTCAAGTCTTGCTCTAAAAATTCGGCCTGGATTTGTTTTTCTCCTTGTGTCATTAAATAATGGAATAGGTTGTAACCATCCTCTTTAGAAATGCCACCGAAATCAATGCTGACAGAATTACCAGGAACTGCAGGTGTAACAGGACCAGGATGGTTGTTATAGATAATTACACCGATAGCACCAGCATCTTGCGCATTCAAAATCTTTTGTGTAAACATACATCCACCTCGATTCATAAGCACTACTTTTCCAGTAACATCTACTGTTAAAGGATCACAACCATCTCGGTCATTTAAAAACCCGGTAGATGCAGAAACAATACTCGCAGAAGTCAAATTAAATATAGCACCAGAAGCAGTCGTATATCCTGAAAAAAATAAAATATGAGTAAGTTGATGGAAATAGGGACTGATTTCAAATGTGATATAGTTACCAATTGTCAAATCGCCAATTTTAAAAGTATGAGAAAGTACATGCGTATTATCCACACTTGCAATTGATAAAGCATGTCTTCCTAGAGAGGGTGAACCGACTTCAAAAATCCCCTTCTCCCCTTCATTTCCTGCCGCTGCACAAACAATCATTCCTTTTAACGCCAAAGCATCTGCCAAAAGAGAAGCAGGCGACTCAGGCCATCCGACATCACCTAGCGATAAATTTATAATATCCATACCATCCATATACGCTTTTTCCATGGCCTTCATAATCACATCATCGGTACTACTGCCTTCGCAACCAAATATTCTATATGCTCCAAACGTCACTTGGGGAGCGATTCCTGTGAATTTTGATGCATCGTCTTTGGCACCGATAATACCAGTAACGTGGGTGCCATGTCCATTACATGTGTCACGAGGATCATCGTCGGGTATCGGCATGTTTTCACCAGTGTATGCGTCTCCAACAAAATCATAACCGTAGGCGACACGGCAGTTTGGACCAAAGCAACCTCCTAAAGCTGGATGCATATAATCCACACCTGTATCAATGATTCCTACTTTGATGCCCTTGCCAGTGATTCTATACATGCATTTTTAAGGTAAGACATGTGTATAACTTATCGAGTCTTTGTTTGCATTACCCTAATTCATCTCTTACACGAGTGATACCAGTGGCGTTGTAAAGCCCAAACAAGGAAGAAACACTATCATTATCCTTGTTGTCTGTCAAAAATACAGCAGGCTTTGACACAGTATTCTAATATAATTCGAGCGATTGTTTTCTTTTTTTAGGTATGGGTATTATATGAACTTTTTATTTGCTTATTTTACCACTGGCCATGCACGTTTGACACCAAGAGCCTTTTCAAAGAATACAGAAGAATCGCCAGGAGTTTTGAATTGGATAGAAACCGCATTGATCACATCATATTCGTGTCTGATCTGATAGCTAATGTTATACACATTTAATTGTTCATAAAAGATGGATCGTTTGATAAGCGCATTTCGTTTTGAGGCAACAGAAGATACAGGTCGATCAAATTCAATGACAAAGGTATTTTCCAAGGACTGCACGAGTCGACATAAGAGCAAGAAATTGACAATTATGATCAACTTCATGATAATGACAGATAATAAATAAATAAGAAGAAAAAAAAAAAAAAGAATCATTGAATTTATTTAGAATATATACATGTAGATGACAAAATTACCCTAGGTAGAAGCTATTTGGTAACTTAAATTTTATTTGTTTACTTTTGTTTTTTTAAAAAAAAAAAAACGCGCCTGCCTACGCCCGTGGCTGGATCATCGTTGGACAAATTTAAAATTACCAGCCACGAATGGTCTACACTGTAGCATACATCAAGTGTAGCTTTGTTTTATGTTTATGTTTAAAAGCAAAGCATATGTATTAAATCTATTTCTCTATACAAATTTATTAGTATATAATAATAAACTGAGATTTTGAAGGTGCTGGGGGGGGGTATTAATCTTTGGGTGTGAATTTTGCATAATAATCTTTAGTCTTGTTTTCATAAAGCTCTTGAGTGCACTCTGGTAATTCGTCTTGATATTTTCCTATATATTTTTATTTTTCGAAATGTTAAAAGTCATCCATTTCTCGGTCAAGCATATTTTTTTTTTTTTTTACCTGGTGAACCAGAATAGACACTGAATGAAGGTACCACGGTGTTTGGTGGGATGATGGTATTATCCGTGATACAACAACAGTCCTTTATAATGGCAAATCGTCCCTGCGTGATAAGATATGTTTTAGGAAATCAACCCTCTTTTTTTTTTCACTGATGTATCTCTTACAATGATACAATTCTTGCCAATATTGACGTGGGATCCAATCGTAGCTGCTTCCACAATACTTCCCTCGCCAATAGTAACATGATCTCCAATTTTCATTGGATAGTAACTGAAAATGCTATATAATGATTGTTGGAGTTCTGGATTAGATACTTTTTTTGTGTGCCCTGCACGTATTGTAAATACCCTTTGTAGGTCTTGTAAGGAGGTCGAATGATTGAACTTTGTGAGAGCAAACAGTATCTACCGATTGCAATCACAACGGCATGACCTCCACCTGTTCTTCTTAAATCGCCACGAATGACACAGTCTGTTTGAATAATGGTCTAAACGATTAAAGAATGAGCCTTTTTTTTTTATGATTATTATCAAAATGGTCAATTACTTTTCCACCTAGAATTATATTTTGACTTCCACAAATGACAGACTTTCTGCTGACTTTGTTTCCAGTGTCCTTCAGATTAAGAAAAGTTAGTTTTTTAAAGCAGTTAACACAAGGTTAAGATAATGTACGGTTTCAATGTATTCGGCACGATTATAATGTTTAATGGGTGCCTCCATCTTTAATCACAAAATTTGTTTGGTAGAAACAAACAAAAAAAACAGTTGTTCCCGACGGTAAAAATATGTTATAAAATCCTACTTTTTTTTTTGTGTTTAAACATTTAATTTTTTTGTCCAAATTCTTTGTACGACGATGAAGGAAACGTTTTCATTTGTACCACAGGAACTAGCGAAACTTTTCATAGAACCCACTCCTGGCAAAAAGATCTGCATTAATTACGAAGAAGACGACTCTGAAGATGACACACCCAAGTGGTCCATGGTCCGAAATATCTTTAGTAAATTCCATACAACCGGTCCATCCCACGGTTGTCTTAGTACCTATGGTATGCTTCAGAATAAGCGCATCGGTGAAGGCGTGTCTGCTACAGTACAGATATTACAACGAGGCCAGGAAACATTGGCAGTCAAGATCTTTCGCAAAAAGAAGCGAAGAGAGCATTCTTCTAGTTATATGAAGGCACTGGCAAGTGAGTTTTGTATCTCTTCAGCATTAAATCATCCCAATGTGATAAAGACACTGGATTTCGTTAGGATGGATGAAGATCATACCAGATACTGTATTGTCATGGAATACGTAAGTGCTCTTTAATTTTATTGCTGTATCCCTTCTTTAATGACATTCTTATTAGTGCCCAGAGGGAGATATGTATGCATTGATCAAGCAAGGCACAATGGGGCAAGATGATATTGCCATGTATTTTAAACAATTGTTACTCGGTCTCGATTACTTACATGCATTGGGTGTAGCTCACCGTGACTTGAAACCTGAAAATCTCTTGATTAGTAAAGGCACATTAAAGATAGCTGATTTTGGCTCTGCTGATGTATTCCGTGTAGCATGGCAAGAGCACAGTAGGCTCTCTGATGGATTATGCGGTACTACGCCGTACATGGCACCCGAGATATTTTTAGACGGAGGTTATTGGGGTGCGCCTGTGGATGTATGGGCAGCGGGCATTATTTATTTTTGTATGCAATTTGACGGAGTTCCGTTTGGAGCAGCTGTAGGCACGGATACGAATTACCCCATCTACTTGCGCAAACGTGGTTTACGGCAGTATGGACCCTTTGATAAACTCAATGTGAATGCCCGTAATATGATATATGCCATGCTCAATCCTGATTGTCAACGTAGAGTGACCGTACACGATTTACTCAATATGCCACTATTATTATAATAACTTTTTTTTTTTATTCTTCCATCTTCTGTCTGAGGGTTTGAGGATCATATCCATGAACACCTAAATCATTTCTAGTCTCTGAGGGATCATCTAATGTTTGTTCTAAATAAAAAGCCAAGAAGCCTTCTTGTGATAACCATCCCCTCTTATTAGCTCCAAATCGTAAACCCATTTGACGTAAAAAGGCGGGTGGTGGATGTGCACCATTTGTAATAAAGATAAACTGATCTAATTCCTTGTTATTTAACGCTCCGTCTCTATCCACATCAAATCTATTAAAGACTTCCACGAGGACTTGGTGTAATGCAGGTGATATTTGGTTGTCTACTAAAAGTTCTTCTTCGCCTTTATATCCATCAGCAATACGCTCAATTTCTTCTTCCAAAGCTAATTATCGAGATCATTTTAGTATTTCCATACTCCCCATCTTTACTCTTATTTCAGTTACCATCAATAGGTTCAAAGCTGGGATCCACAGCGCGCCCCATTTGCAATAAAATTGTAGCTTCTTCCAACTTATTAAGTACAAACAAGATAAAACCCAAGATATAATAACACCCGGCATGACCGGGAAAGACATCCAAAATCCACAACATTTTCGAGGCTACTTGGACCAGAATTTGAACATTGCCTTCTTGTTGAAAAGTTTCTAAATGAGCTTGTGCGTTGGCATATTCAGCATCGGCTTGATCCATTAAAGCTGTATCGTCTTCTGAAATGGTCTTGTTCTTTTGAATGTAGTATCGACGCCAATCGGTGGGCTCTTGGCTGAATTTCTCGGCTAATGCAGGATCGAGTGAGAACCCAGTGGCAGTGGTGATGATGGTATAAATTTGAAACAGATCTCCAAAGTCAAGCGTTGTTTTACTACAACCTCCTAAAGTTAGTAACAAGTTATAAGTATCAACAGCCTATGAGTACCTTTTCCAGATACCATCGCTCATAAATATTTGATAAAGCGACTTTGAACATTTCGAAAGTTCAAGTAAATCTTGGGGCTCCAAGATGAAGGCTAATTCTTCAAGAATGACACTAGGAAAGTTTTCAATTTGAAAGGTCATTTTTTGATTATGTGTTTTAAAAAAAGAAACAATATTTTTTTTTTCTGTGTGTGTAAGGGCTAAGTGTTGAAGTGTGGCTTAGGACAGGGCGAGCGGGGTAAAAGCAAACACGCAAAAAGATAGAAATGAGTTTAGAGCCCTTTTTCTCTTTCTTTTTGTACAATGGACCCATATAGACCTAATCAATATGGTACGTTCTTTAGTGCCCATGAATAAATACAGACTGACTTTATAAGAAAATATTAGGTTTTAGACCACCACAACAAGCTTATGGACAACCACCACCACAACAGCAGCAAAACCGTTTCCCTCCACCTGCTCAAGGTATGAGACCCCCTCCATTTGGACAACCACAATTTATGCCTCGACCTCCTGTCAACAATGCTGCTGCCCCCCCTACCTCTGTAGCTTCAGCAGACACAGGCAACGGGAAATTAACCACCTTATTTGTGGGTGCTATTGCTGCTGGTGTCAGTGACGACTGGATTGTCAAATTACTCGAGGTAGCTTGACCTAAACATGAGATGACACTTCTTTTATAACAATGTTTTTTTTTATCTAGACTTGTGGTAAGCTCATGCATTGGAAACGTACAAAGGATGCCTCAGGCAACCCCAAGGGCTTTGGATTCGCCACGTACGCCGATCCCGACAGTGTTTTATGCGCTTTACGTGTCTTGGGTGGTGAGAGCACAGAGGGTGTGACATTAAAAGCCATGGACGGCAGTGGAGTAGAAAAGAAACTGATTGTAAAAGCAGACGATACTGTACGTAACTATCTGGAATCATACACCCATTCTAAACAACAAGTGAGCACTGCCACACAGGATCAAGAAAAATATGCAACTGTCGAAAAATATGTACACGCCATCGCCACAGGTCAAGAACCTAATGATGCCGACGCCATTAATAAAGAATTAGCATTTTTTAAAGAACGAGCTGTACAGAAAGACCAACAACAACAACAACAACAGCAGCAGCAGCAACAGAGACCTGCTGTGACGAATGTAAGACCTGATTATCGTCGCAGAGACTTTCAAAAGGGACCTACAGAATACCAATCGCAACAAGATTTGATTACAGATGAGGAATTAGAGCGAAAGCGAAAAGAGAAACATGAACGCGATGTAGAGAATGCATACCGTCAACGGGAGAAACGATTCGAGCATAGAGAAATTGGTAAATTGCGTGATTATGAGCGAGACTTAAAACGTGAGCGCGATGAAGAAGAACGAGAGATAAAGGACAAGGAGTATTGGTTAGAACGTTTGGCTCATTGGGACGATCTTGTTGAAGCAGAAAAGGGCGAAGAAATTTATTACACTGACAGGTAAAATGTATATATATATATATATATGTATGAATTCCAGTACTGAAATGTATACATATAGGTCGCGCTGGAGAAAGATGAGAGAAAGTGTACGTAGACGTGAAGGAGAACGCGATGAGGAAGATAAACGCCGTGAAATACACGAGATTGAAGAGGAAAAGATTCGTTTGGAAGAAGAAGAGCGTCAGAAGAAGGAGAGCAAGTTCTTGAACAGAGAAGCAGATGACGGAAAGATTGCATTGAAGCCACGAAAGTTGAACTTTAATTTGCCCATCAAACGTAATACATTGGGTGGAGGAGATGAAGATGATGAAGAGGAAGCCAAAAAGAAACGTCGTGTGCTTGTGCCCTTGGATTATGGCGACATTGATAATGTCAAGACAAACTATGACGAAGAAGAAGAGGAAGATTTATCGGCCGAAGAAAGAGCAAAAAAAGTGAAGGAGTTAATCACATCTATACCTAGTTCTCAAACGGATTTATGGGCTTATCCTGTTAAATGGGATGAGCTGGATCAAGACTTGATTGATACAAAATTGCACCCCTTTGTATCCAAAAAGATTGTTGAATTGTTGGGCATGGAAGAAGATGACTTGGTCAATTTCGTACTTGATTTTATCAAGAAGAGAAAGGGTCCTGATGAACTTGTTACGGAATTAGAAGGCGTAAGTTTTTCTTTGATTTTTCTTTTGTTTTTACTCACTCTTTTATATGTAGGCTTTGGACGAAGATGCTTTGGTATTTGTTATGAAGTTCTGGCGAGCTCTCATCTTTGAGACAGAAAGAAAAGCTAAAAAATTGTAAAAGGGAAATAATAAAAAACAAAAGAAAAAAGATATATATTACATTAAAAAAAAAAATAGTGTGTTTGAGGAAGGGGTATGGATAGCAGAGGGTTAGGGTTTAAATCTATGATTTATGCCTGTGGTACTAATATGGAGGTAAGATCGGGTCTTATGGTAAGCTCTACAAAGAAAGATATTAAATAAATGGCACTGATAGAAAAATATTATATCTTACCGTGTTTTGTAAAGTTGAATAGTTTGGGTAGATCCTTGCCATTCAACATTTTGGTGGTAGGATCACGTAATTCATCAAAATAAGGATGGGCTAAAGCTTCGATGGCAGATAGTCTCTTGAGAGGAGAGTATTGTAATAATAAGGCTACAAAATCAATGCCTTCAGGTGAAGTTTTTGGCTTGAATACCTTGGCAAATGGGTGAGGCTTTATTTGTGGGAAGCGATGCTCTGTATAGTTGGGATTCATAGACAGTAGTTGTTCCTTGGTAGGTGTACCCAATACTTTGATAATCTCGACTAATTGATCGATGCCACTCTCGCCTGGAAATAGAGGTTGAGACAACATTAATTCAGCCATCACACATCCAGTAGACCAAACATCGATTGTCACGGTGTAATTTGTGGCTCCAAATATTAACTCGGGAGCACGATAATAACGAGAGCAAATGTACGATACATTGGGCTCATCGGGTAATAGTATTTTGGCGCTAATACAGAGAGAGAGAGAGAGATGAGCGATTTATGAGCGGGCGTAAAAATAAGATTGAATACCTTCCGAAATCACAGAGCTTGACTACACCTGTAGCTGGATCTAAAAGCAAATTTTGAGGCTTGATATCACGATGACATATGCCAACAGAATGGATATAGGCCAATGAACGTAGTATTTGGTACGTGTATAATTTAACATAGAGAGAGGGCATAGACTGTTTGGACTTTGCATAGTGTCTTGTTGCACGATACAATGTTTCAGGTACGTATTCCAAAACCAGATTCAAATAGACCTCATCCTTCTATAGATGTCCCCCTTTATTTTAGAAGTATAATAAGAGTTGTTTCTTGTAGTTTACCTTTGAGTCGCCCTGGGAATAAAAAAAGGCTTTTAAGGCCACTACATTTTGATGGGTCACACTCTTCATGATTTGTAACTCACGGTTCTACGGCAAAATAGGATGGTTGAGTTAGGCTGGATGACAATCTCTCTCAAATGTTACCTTGAATCGCTTATCTTGCAGGACTTTTTTTATGGCAACATCCTCACCTGTTTGTAACAACTTTGCTTGGTAAACAACACCAAATGATCCATTTCCAGCAATTTTATATTTGGTATAGTGAAGCTGAATTTCTTGGCCTGTTTTTCCGTCTTTTGCAGATACTTTGGTGACTTTATGCGGTTCTGATTAAATGTTACTAAACTCACACCATCTTATATTTCAACCCCCAAAACATACCTATCCCTTTTAATCCATTCATCCTAAATATAAAGAAGATAAAAAAAAAGAAAAAAAAAGGGAAAAAAAGAAAAAAGAGGAAAAATAAAGGAGGGAAAGGAACGTGACATGACAAAATGAGGGAACTTTTTTGTGTGATCATGTGGTCTATTTTATTTATTTGTATTTGTCTTGAATATCCTCAAGCCATAACGCAGTGCTTCTACCGTCTATTGGTCACTTTGACTGGGAAAAAAAAACTGGTCGCTTTTTGAATATCCCATCCCGTTGCTTTTCTGTATTACAGTATTAGCACTTTAAATTCAGACAAGGAAAATTTATTTTCAGACAAACCTAAAAATGTTTTCAGATGAACAAAAATAAATTTCAGACAGCAGTAAAAAAAAAATTCAGACTGAAGTAAATATATGTATATATTCAGATAGAATAAGAGAAATACTCAATCGATCTAAATATCTACCTTCGCTATGACAAGATTGAATATGAGAAAACCACTTATAATTATACGTTAACGGGATTTTTTCTGCTGTTTATTGTATTTTACGGTCATACACGAGTAAGAATCTCGAACCTGAGGGTTGAAAACAAAGATAATCTGTTTTCTACAAGCTTCAAACATACTGTCACATTATAAATCTTATGAAGCATCAATGTTAGATCATGTTTTAATGCCCAATCTTTCCAAAAAACATGTTGCCTATTATTTACAAACACTTTGACTCAATTTTTGGTCAAAACAATTATAACTCTCTTATACAAGTATCTAAGGAAGATATTTATGGGACACTATAAATGTTCAATAGGAACATCTACTCCTTTCATTACAGTCAACGAAATTAGATTGCGCCAATAAAAAAAATTGCAGGACACAAACAAAGGTGATGTAGGTCAGCATCGCAATTTAAAAAATTTATCAGGTTTAAGCTTTGTGGCACGTTGTTTTGAACTTGATTGACAAAAAGTTGTCTTGAACTCTTTTTACTTCTTTTTCAATTAACTAATGCCACGTACACCTATTTACCCCGAGGTGGAGAAATTCATTATCCTCAAGAAACGAGCAAAGCTGGAAAAGGTCAAATCTGATAGTGCGAAGGAAAGCTCAACCACTCAAACCCCTAAGAGAACATGTAAGAGAAAGGAAACAATTGATACATTTCCAATGTATCACAAGCTAATTTTTGTATGTAAATAAAGCTACCAAGAGAAAAGACTCTCCTAATGTAATAGTAGCAAAGAAGAGTACAAAGAGAAGTCGCCAAGCTAGCACTTCAGCAGCAGCATTCTCCAGTAGTAAATGTAGCTCCTGCCAAGAGGAGGGTCATAATTCTGCCAGAAGTCGTCAATGCAAAAACTATAATCTAAATATATCAGAACTTTTACAAATCAAACTTGGACCAAACTATCAAAGATATACTCTGTCTGTTCCATTTGACACTTTCTGCTTTAATACTCAAAACAAAACCAGCTCTTTAAAAAAGATCAAAGATATATCAAGTTTTATCCGTGAAGTCTTATTCAAAGCCCAATTATTTGTTAACTTTTTTATTCTGCAACACCCAACCAAGTTGACAAATGACTTCTTTGAACAAAATTTTTGGTATACTATTTCAAGGGTCATTAGGGGTAGCTCAAATGAAGTAAGATCAATTCTACAGGCGTACAAAGACAAGAAAAAGGAACGACCTGCAGGTCAGAATTTAGATGTGGCCCAACTTATAAGCTCTTTTGCTGAACTATCCGCCACTATGAATGGTAACTTGTTTGTTCCAGAAAATGGACTAAAGAATTATGGACAATCTTTATCAACTGCATGCGAGACTGTCGCAACAACGTACAATAATTATTATATTGAAAACTTTGAAAATATTATATGTAACTACTTTATCTATGCATTAAAGACAAAATATGCGGTAAGTACGAGGTATATAAAAAAAAAACGCCTCAATATATGCAGTTTCTCAATTTATTTTACTAAAATTAAATAAACTAGAATGCGAAAGTCGGCAGTATCAAGAAATTAGTGTATAATCATGTATATGATCAAGTATTTACACATCCCCAGCTATCTTCTATACCTGTTGATATTCTCGCCTTTTTTGATCCGGATGTGGGCAATAATCTCACAAGTTTCTTAGATCCTTTGATTTTAGAGGTGAAGAATCGCATTTCTACGCTTCCGCTATCTAAAGAAAGCTTGAACAATGAACCCTTCAAAATTTTACCGGTGTTGCGGTATATCCTTAAAAAATACGATGATATATACAACGCCCAAGCTACTCAAAATGAAAAAATCGATTCGATGAAGTCTCCACTCCCAAGACGTTTTAGTCTATTTCCAAATCCTTCATTACACTGGCGGTTCATAAAAATCGATTCCCAGAACCTTAGTGGGATTTTTCCAGATGCCAAGCAGAATAAACAACCTAATGAATCCTCTTTCGATCATCAACAAAGATGCTTCTATCAAATGTTTGACTTTAAGAGGCTGGGTATTCAAAAGTATGACTTACTATTACATATATTTATGAATCGAACTACTGACTAATATATAATATAGCTACGAAAATCTTCAAGCATTGCCTGAGCAAAAAGAAAGAATGTTTCTCAATGGACTATATACTGATGGCTACACTTGCAGAGTTCTTTTTGCTAGAAAAGTTCTTCCATCCCCACCAGAAGAGAAAATACGTCTAGAGTTAGATGATCTTTCAAGCGAAGAGGTCAACAAGCACTTCCGTCCGTGTACTGTAGATCCAGGAAGACGGGACCCGTTTGTCTCTTATCACGGTGGTAGTGACATACGCCGCTTGTCCTCATCCGAGTATTACAATATGGGTGGAAATGTAACACGAATGAAAGAGCAACAGAAGCACAAACATAGACTGGGTATTGAAAAAATTGAAACAGACATTCCTTCACCTAAAACTGCGTCTGTGGAGCAATTTGTTTCGTATATAACTTATATGTCGCAGCATATGAATACTTTGTTTGATTTCTACGATTTTGAAACTGCTCAAGTTAAATGGTTGAACTACCTTAGTTCCCAAAAAGCCATTCAAGAAAGTGTTAATATTTTGATAAATGGGGGAAAAAAGTATAATAAAGACAAGAGAAAAAAAACAAGGAAGAACAGAAAAAGAAGAAAAAAAAATCGCA
>JAEPRD010000121.1:61524-81258 GCA_016758985.1 Mucor saturninus
AACTAAATTTCATTTGTCTGATTTTTGATTTATTTTGTCCAAAAAAGGTAAGTCAATGTCTGAAAGTAAATTTTGATTCGTCTGAAAAAAAATTAACATTTTCTGAATTTAAAGTGTGAAAACTGTAATGGATCACTTCTTGACTCGCGTCTTTTCCCCTAACCCTAACCCTCCCCTGCCCTGCCCTCCCCCTCGCACAGAGACCTTTCAATGCTTCACCTCTGACGTATATTTTATAAAAAGAGATGAATCGTATCACATTTCTCTAAAGCTCAAGTGATACAAGGTGTTACCCCCCGTACGTCACCATCCTCAACACGACTTTTTGGTATCATTACCAAGCAACATCAATCATTTGCTTATCCAACTTTCTGGTGTGTATTATCTACCCGCAAGATCGACGGGTACACCAAATAATAACAAACAAGTGATTAAAACAGAGTGGCATAGGCAGATACAAAGTGAACACACATGCATCAAATAAGTGACGACAAAATAAATCCTATCTGTTTCTCTTTTTTCTACGTGAACGCCTTCCTATTTTAATTGATATGTGAAAAAGAAAATGACAGGTATAATAGAGGGGCAGTCATAGTAGAGCCAATGCATTGATAAAATGCTGACCCTACAAGCCAATCTGATATATTACCCGGATTCTCGGTATAAACAGCCACCTCCCAGGTTATTGTTGAAGCGTGCCAAACATGGTTGGGTTCTCACCATTCAATGGCCTCACTTTTCTAACGCCAGCAAATCCTCTGCGGTCACCTTTGGTCATCATTATCTTCCAATTGGCTTTCAAGTTGGATAAAACACGCTCGATTTCCTCATTGTGATCTGGCGAAGATGCTAATAACGAAGTCATCTGAAGCATTTTTGCAGCTGTTGCAGCAGGGTTTTGTGAGGACCCAAAATCCGTAAACAGTTTGTTAAAGACATCTAAAATCAACTTGTTATTAAAATATAATGGCATCATAGAGAGAAAGCCTTTGCTTACCTTCCAATCTTTTTGTTTGTAGTAAAATCACATTATCCCTAAAACTTCTTAATGCCATATTTCTGACGTTCCACATTTCTGCTTCGTCAGGTGATCTGTAGCGTACATCTGTTCGAAGGGGAAGGAAAACCGCTTCAAAATAAGGCAAGGCATAAGTGAAAAAAAAGGACCATTGTTCGACTAATCTATCTAGTAATTTCTCGTCTGTTACGCCAAACATTTTGGCATTCAATGTGAACATCCCGTCTCTCAAAAGAGCTTCTATATCGCGATAAAATTTCGGTGTGATGGAATCAGATAGACATCGCCTTAATAATTCATTAAGGTCCTCAATAGCACCTTGCACGCCTTCTCCGTTGAATAAAGGCAAGACTCGAACACATAGTGTTTGCCATGCATCGCCTTGGATTGTATTAGGTATAGCTGGCACGGGGTTTGTGTTGTGGTTAACAGAGGGTAAAGTAACACTACTCATACTATTCTGTCGATGATATTGAAAGTGGTTCAACGAAGGTGCATTATTAGAAGGTGCTGCCATCGACTGGAACGACATATTTCCAGGATTGCTCGAAAAGTAAAAATTGTTTGGGTTTAACGTGCTGGAACTAGGTGAACTGGGTGAAATAACATCATCACTTCTTAGTTGGAAGGCGGATTTCTCCATGTCTCTTGTTATTGACTTGGCGTCCAGCGCTGTTAAGGATTTGTGAATGGAGGGTGAAGTGATGGGTGAACTAGGTCTTTGTGGAGGTTGAGACAGGGACCGATCCAAACTGGACGAAGACGGATGTTGTGAGCGAATACTATGTCGTTTCGTTTGACTACCACCGCCACTAGGAGGCGATCTCATCGTTAAGGTCGTGGCCGATAAAGATCTTGAGGGGTTTGGTGGCAAAGGCTTATCCACATTACTTGCACTATCCAAGAACGCAGATAAAGACGAAGACGAAGCCGAATCAGGTGACATTACTTGTACATCTTGGGTAACATTATTGGGCAAGGACATATTTACAAACTGAAAAAAATAAATATACAAAAAAAAAACGTATTCTTTTATTTCTGATAGTGAATTTTGATTCGTCTGAAATGGGTTTAAATAAGGTCTCACAAGTCAAAAAAAAAAAAGCGCATAAATATTCTCTCTTTTTCTCTTCTTCATCGATGAATAAACTAAAATCTACGTTCTCGTTACGCCATAAAGATAATGAAAGACGCTCGCAAGTATTTATGAAGAGATTATCAACACAGAGAGATCATCTGGAAACACCGCAAGTGAGTTTGCAAGATTTATCAAACATTGAGCATGATACATATCTTGGTTGGTGGAGAGATTTGGATCCTTTTGGCATAGGGAAAGCTGATAACAAGGCTATTTTCAATTTTGTATCAGGCTCCAGTCTGCCTGACCATATCTTGGAGGGCATTCTTGCACTATTTCAAAATGAGAAGGATGGTTTAAATCGTCAACAGTTTTTTGCAATGTTACGGCTCGTTGCTCATGCACAACTTGGCAGAAAAGTAACCAAGGAAAACGTTTTTCTAGCAGGTAAAGTCAATGTAACAGTATCATAAAATCAATGGGTGACCACTGACGTCTATTGCCTATTCTGTAGCACCTTTGCCAAGATTCCAAAACCAAGCAATTGATGCCTTAATTAATTCAACGTCACAAACAGCAGATATGCCCAGTTGGATGATTTCTTTACCTAATAAGAGAGTGGCCCAACCTGCACAAGTGACTCAATCTACGCAATTACCACCTACAAAAGCAATATACCCAGGTCACTCTAGATCTAAATCTGTCCCTTCTGCCAATATGCTGGGTCCTCCAGCGGATTCATCATGCACACGTCACAGCGGACGTGCTTCATTAAACCAAGATAGCCTAGAAAAAATCATGAGCACAGGTAACTCGCTTTTATTGACAAAGGAATTTAAGCCAAAATTTCTGGACGAAGAAAATAAGAACCCATTTGAATCGACTGATTCATTAGTATCTACACCACGTCAACACCATACAACGTTACCTAATACAAGCCCAAACACAGACCATATACCACCTCCACCTGTACCACCTCAATCTACCAAGCCCGCATTTCCTAAATATGCTCGTCGTATTGTGATTTAGATGTACATGTAATCATTTCTTATTTTTATCTGAAATAAATAGCTTCTGAATGACGATCAGAATTAAATATAAATAAGTGCTTTTAGCCTAATTCTGTGTCAACGCACCTATTCCAGAAGGTTTGATCACCATGCTTAAATAGTGCTTAACAATAACTGAATGAAAAGCGCGTTTTTCGAATCTTCTTGTCAAATTATTTCTGACTTTACAGTATTCTTGGTAAGCATAGTTAAAGCACGAATTTTTGTATAAAAAAGATAGCACATCAAATCTGTCTATTTATATTACAGGGATAACATTGTTACTTGCATTGAACAAGACAATAACGGAGTATCTCTTTGTTGGGTATTTTATAACACATCTTTCATCAATATGTTCTATGGATAGCTTGTTGTTGCTTTGTTTTTAAATTATATCGGGTTGTTCTTGTCAAGTTTGCTTTAATTAAATTGTTAAATTTAAATATAATTAGTAAAAGAAATATGCTAAGAAGTTTATAACAGACCTCATTAACATCAAAGCCCTCATACTTTACGATTCACATGCATATTGTCTAAATGTTATACACAAAGGTCTGAGTAACCGCCAGCTAAATATTATCCTGACTTTTGTTGGGAAACACAGTGCAAGAGAAAAGTAGATGCAAACATTGTCTTCAGATATATTAGATGGATTTTTGTGATTTACATATTGAATATATTGTTTATATTGTTACCAAGAACAATAGAAGTGCCAGGGGGAAAGAAAATGGAGTAACGACAGCATTGATTATGTTTTTTTTTTCAGCTTGGGATGATTTTTGTTATTACCTTTTCATTTCATTATCTCAAGAACGAAGTTAATATATTGAACCTACAAGCATACTCGTTGTGTGATACTAGCAATTTTATTATACTGTATCTTGATATAAACAGGTACCCTTACCTATTTTTTCTACAGAAACATTCTCTCATGAACAGATTAGTCATAAAAGAATTTATTTATTTACATATACCAACTTGTATTCTGCCTTTCCCGAGACATGGATAATATTTCGGGATACGGATCGTCAACGCTATAGTGTTGGAATTTTAACATATAGCCACTAGCTTTGATATGAGATTAGCAAAAGGTGTATGGCATTTGATAAAATTTTTGGTCGCGAATAGGAAATCACTAATTTAAAATCCATGATTATGCACCGGGACATTTATTTAAATGGACTGCGCATCTTGAAATAGATTTTTCTGTCTTTCTTCACGCCAAAAAATAAAATAACAACAATGGACTTAAAGCATCCAAGGTCGAAGGATGAAAAGATGTTTCGACGTACTCTTCTCGATGACTATGGAAATTTTCGGAGATTGTTGCACGACAAAAACCTGACTGTTCAGCGTTTACCTTGGCAGCCGTATGTCATACATCAACATCATTGGAATCAACACGATTTGTTTGATCTCGTCAAACAGTTAAAAGCTTTTCCCGAACTGGGCGCAAATCTCGCTATCGAAAAATTCGATTATAAAAAATATATAGCTGATTCACGTTATACAAAGAAGCTTTTTGCTGATCTTGTTCAACTTGACGGTAATCCACTACTGTATGTATTTTTCCCCAGAAGTTACAACAAATGCAGCCTTACTGCCGAATTAAGTCTACTGGAAAAAGTAAAACAGTGAAACATGTCAATAAAACAGCGATCTAACTATTTACTTTAGCCTAGTCCTTTGGCTGAGGCAGCAAGAGATAGAATTGTCGATTACGTGCGATCGATATTCCGAAAACATTGGCCTTGCCATTATATGAAGTTCATTCCATTTGGGTTAGTAATTAGGTCTACGATAAACTGTCACTTGGCTAATAATTATGTAGTTCCCATATGTATGGTGTGTCATTTTTTAATTCACCACTCAATATATGTATTGAGTTGGACGAACCTGACTTGAGCCGGCTACTTACTTCGAAAGATCCCTACCGTGAACACATTGATGAACCTTACTGCACCGATGTGGCCATCGATATATTCTATCGCCACGGTGGAGATAAGTTTCATTTTAGTGAAGACATTGGTTCGGTGCGCACGAAGCTTGAAAATACAAACATCGAGTATAATTTCAACAATGGAATATTCACTGAAAGTACAAACTTGATTGGTCATTACTTGACACTCGATCCTCGTGTACAACCTTTTCTGTACGCCATCAAAGTATTTGGTCGCGGTCGAAACATATTTGCATGTAAGTTAGATGAGGCTTTAGTATACATGGATGTTTAAAAAGAACGATATGAATATAGCTCAAATTTCAAATGGTGTGCGATACTACGGCTATGTCATTATGGCATTAGCATATCTTTCACAGTTGGATACACCTGTTGTTCCCAATTTACAGCATATCAATCACAACAGAAATGATGACGAGTGTTATATACCCGATTGCTCTTCCAATAGACCTTTTTGGGATACAGTGATTTATGGATCAGAAAGAGTGGGGATTGCAGCTAGATACCATAATTGCGTTTCCTACGATAATACACAGCCACATACACCTTACTTTGTTCAACAAAATCCGGATACGGGCAAGTTATATTGGCATTCAAAAAACGAATCAAGTGTGGGAGAGTTGCTTATCGACTTTTTTTATTATTACGGTTATGAATTTGACTATGACAAATACGCTGTCTCTCTCAAATTTGGCGGCAAGACCGCTATAAAGTCTGTTTGGAAGCAAAATGATATAGCCATTGAGGACCCTTTTATGGTGAAATCCAACATAGCGTGAGTATATGGTTACATACAATTATTCATGAATATATCTCGAGTGAGGGTTTGGAAAAGGCTAAATTTCATCTTTTATTTTTATTGTTAGAGCTGGGGCTGTTGGCGAAAGATTTCGAGATGTGTTGAGAGGGGCCTTCACTGTGTTACATAGTGGTATATGTTTCGAGATTCTGTACAAGAAAATAGCGGAAATTGTGAAATACGACTCATTATGTGGCATAGATGGTAATAGGCCATTATATAAACCCATGAAGCGTTGGAAGCCACACGGTACTTCGAAGGCATGCGTACTAATTGGATTACCCAAAACGGATGTTCTCCATTGCTATTGTGATCGTATCATGAACCTGTTTTCAACTCACGGAAAAATCTCATCCATGGTGGATTTAGATGGATCAACAAAACAAATTATTTTTACCTCGGATACAGGAGATGCAATGGATATTGTTTTGCCAAGTACATTTGTCCTTGATAATGGGCTCGTGCACTTGGTAGAGCTTTACGAATGTGTCTTTATTGATCCTGTCTAAAAAAAAAAAAAAAAAAAAGGGAAGCAAAAAATTAATAATAATACCACTTACTTGCATGTATCAACATTATTCCATTTCAATATTTCAATAAAAAGCCTGTACAGTTAACACAATGTCCAATTTATTAATAAAAAGTGCAAACTATGTGTGTGTGTGTGTGGGGGGGGGAATGGGTGGATTAAATACACTAAATATTTGTTGCGTTGTCTGAAGATGGCATCTTCTCTCTACGTCTACTACTCATTTCTTCTTCAGGATCGCTTAATTCAATTAATGATGCTGCGGTAGAAGTTGTAGTTTTCGGCGTAAGAGAAGATGATTCACCTTGTGTTTTAGCCTGTGTTTCGGCTGGCGTCTCAGCCTGTGGCACAGCATCAGTCTGTGGCACAGGAATCACACTCAGAACTTGTGTAAGCGTTTGCATTGACTGTAAAATTTGATTCTGCACAGTCTCCAGCACTTTCAATCGCTGTTCCATGGCCTCTCTCGTAACAGTAGATAATGTGTTCAATTCTGCGTCTGATAAATTAGCAGGTAATGGAATAGGTAAGTCCCCATCTTGATGAAATGCACCCATAGGTACTAATGGAATAAGACCAGGTATGGGGCTCGGTTGCGTAGAGGGTGTGAGTACATTAAATGATGAACCTAAATGATTTGTAAATCCTCCTCCTCCTCCTTGCTGCTGTTGATTAAATACAGGATGCTGCTCAAAAAGATGTGGATGTGCTTGATGTGGCTGTGGTTGTTGCTGGTATTGAGGATGTTGTTGGAAATGGGGTGTGTGCTGGTATTGGGCATGCTCTTGTCCCTGTTGTTGATGCTGAGGATTAGGTTGTTGTCCAAAAGGTTGTGGTTGCTGTCCAAAAGGTTGTGGCTGCTGTCCAAAAGGTTGTGGCTGCTGTCCAAAAGGTTGTGGTTGTTGCCCAAAGGGTTGTGGTTGCTGTGGTTCATTTACTACCGGTGCTGGTGTGGGAGTATTGTCTATCATGCATTTAAATAAATACCACAAAAAAAAAAGAAAAAAAAAAAAAAAGTCTACTCACTTTCTACCAATACAGATCGACGACATGTAGGGCAGGTTTGTTGTCTCTCCAGCCAGCTACGCAGGCAATGAAAATGAAAGATATGTCCACAAGGAAGTTTTTTGGGCTGATCCAAATTTTGATCCGTATCACCTCTGTAAGCTGCAGCCTCTGGGTTATCCTCATCCAATGTGGTATCAACAATCTGCATTTCCTCTCTACAAATAATACACGTACTATCACTAGAGCGAGTCAAGTCTTCAGCTGTTGCATTGGGGTAAAGTTCGTTCATATTGCGTGTAGCACGTCTATAACGATAAAGATCTCTGCACTTTTGTACGAATGACCGGAAAGTCACATATACATCTCTGACTATATGGAGAGGGAGTTGATAATTGAAGCAAATGTATAAGAAGAAAACTAAATAGGTGACAAGCTTGAAAAAATCCGTAATAAGATCCAAGTAAAACACAAACATTGATTTTCCTTCCCAAGTTTGTTCGCTTCGTAAATCAATCACATTCAACACATATTTTCCAATAATTGATAGTATTGTGCAGATAAGTACAGTGTACTTTAGAGAAAAAAAAAAAGATAGAGTCAGTGCCACGTCATTCGTCATAATGTTAGTAAGCTTTTACTTCAAACCCAAACATAATCATCATATTAGGACCTTTTGTAAGTGTCACATTGATAGCATGGTTAGCCAGCACAGAATCAATTATCAAAAGTATTGCCAGGAGATTCACAATACGAAGATGGAATGTAACACGATTCGTTGGCGATTGTTCCATCTAATGGGATATTTAAGTCCAAAAGAAGAGAATGAGGCTATGAAACAGAAACTTACATATTCAACGCGATCTTGGCATAACCAATGGAATATTTTTAAGAATAATAAAGTAGTGAACACAACAATGAATTGCAAATCGAATTCTTCTCGAAAGATGGTCATGGCAAGACATGTTTCTGTTACTGCGTACCACGACCTTTCATATAAATGCTGTTTATTATTCTTATCATTAGCAACATTCGAGAATAAAAAAACGAAAACTTGTTTTTACCTCAACTTCAATTGCTCTTAATCTTCCAAAAAAAATAGTTTGTAGGCCTTTACCAAACAAGAGAGAGACAATTAAGCCCATATTTAAAAGAATCTAATTGACTATTTAATAGGACATTCTCAACACTTATTATATGGATAGACTTTTACCATCATACAGGCGCTTGATTTCGAAAGATAAATACATGCAGCATAAAAGTTAGAACGTTGATGCATTGCTGATAGTACCACACCTATAGCCAGTATAGAGGATACACAGCCATATATGGCCAGTCTCATTTCAATCGATATTTAAAGCTTTTGTACGAAAAGAAAGCATTTTTTATATAATTAAAGCAGCGAATTTGTATATGCTGCTGCCTGATGGCGGTGTTTTATTGGGGTAACTCTTGTCCACATTTGATTGACTTATATTTTTTTGGATTAGTGCCACCTCAACATCATTTTCATTTTGATTAATTTCAAATCGATATCTGTTTATTTTATATAAACCCAATTCCACGAATAGACCATGTAATTTATCCTGCTGCATGAACGAACTACAAGACGAACGTTTTTGTGAGTTTTATGGCCTGTTGCTACGTATAATCCCAATCAACAAACAAATACGCATAACAAGATATTGGCAGGACGCCTTTTATTGAATTCAGCAAATAACAAAAGCCTAAATTACGAAGTTTCTATGTTAAAAAAAAGTGGTACCCGAGCTGCGAAAATACCTTTATACAGGGAGCTTATTTTAGTATTTATAGATAAAACCGAATTCCTTTTAACCGTTAATTTGATGAATGTATCCGTAAAGTATTAAGATATATGGGTTGTCTTAGATAGTAATTCATAACATAGCTGTCACTACTTTTTTATTACAATAAGTGGGAGGAGCTCCGATGAAACATCATCACATACTAAAACTATGTAAACATTAGCATATGACTCGGCTAGAAGTTCTGATCGGAAGGCAACGAAAACTCTAAATTGGTAGGTCCAAGCTAAAGAGTTATACACTCGGCAGATATGCATTTTAGCTTATCGGTCAGCATTGGTATCATCCAGAGTTTAATGAGCAGCTGCAAGCAAGTGGTTATATAATCCATTTTTGCAGCTTGTTTATTTTGGGAGATTAGATGATGGATCAAAGACAAATATAGTGTCACACAAACGTTAATTAAGAGTCACAACGTCTCTCTTTTTCCTCGTTATTTATTCTTGCTATTTCATTTCTCTTTCACATTCATTAGAAAAAAAAAACCATTTTTTTAACAAGACATGCCTAATTCTGGTGGGCAGCCAGATATTAATGGAAATAAACGACAAGCAGATGCGTCAATGAGTCCCATTCCGCAAATTGTGTTGACAGAACCCACTTCCAGCTCCCTTATCGAACCAACGAATGTTTCACTACGTCAGACCACAGCGGCTTTGCCTTTAACCAAGGACTTACTACAGCGTAAAAACAAACTGGATCGGTTGTTGATACAGAAAGAAAAGAACAGCCAACAACAGGATTATTTCTCGCCAAGTAGTGCAGTAACAGCAGGTTTAGGGATATCCACACCAAATGATCGCTTATCAGGCCTACGATCACGCCGTATCAATTCATCCCGAATTTCCCATTCAAACCGAAGTGAACCCGAAAAATCTCAGCACCACAGCGAATGGAGTTACGATCTGGATGCATTTAAATCAAGTACATCGGGATCCTCCAAAGGAAAGAATAACAAAAATGCTGCTACATCCATCAGCGGTTCGTCGAATCGCAATAGTGTTTCAATGCGAGCCTATAGTGCTAATCATCGCTATATGGATAAACAATCCGAGAAACTAAACCCGAATTACGAAAGACCAGATCAACATTTACTTAAATCTGACAACAAGAGTAAATATTATTTATTGGACCTTTTATACCATGCTGTTATTAGAGTCGTGCATTCTCGCGCACCAGAAGCAAAAAATGTATCTAAACAAGAGAATTTTGACTTCAGTCAGCAGGAGGAGCACGTCAATATTTTGAAACCAGACTCACCCAAATTCTCTCTATCCAATGAAAAAACACAGCAACTTTCTGCATCACCTAACCTAATAAATCATAGTAACAGAAATAGCAATCGATTCTCCTGGCTGTCCGTCAATACAAGCATAGATGGAAAATCAATCGATTACGAATCCACCATAGAAAAAAAGTTGTCTTTACACGAAGCCCCTTTAATTATACCACCACCAAAACCAAGTTCTTCGTCATGGGAACCACTTATGCCAAACCCTCTTCAGGGAAACTCATTGTATATTTTCACACCAAACAATAAATTTCGTACCTTTGTTTGGAAGACCATCCGTAATAGGTAAATAATACTTTTTGATGCCTCACGTTTTTTTTTGTTACCCCTAAAAGTTAAACAAAAAGTTTCAAGATATGTAGAAACATGTATTTTCTTTTTAATGATACTTCATTGGTTCTTTCTAGCCTGTGCTCCCATCACATCAAATGAGCAAAAGACGGTTTTTGGTGCCCAATGGACACATTATCCAATCTTTTTCATCCAGTCCATTTACACAATTGAAGTCATCGGAAAAATTATTTCATATGGACTTGTGCTGCCACCTACATCCACTCCACCTTCCTTATGGACATACTTGAGAAGCAAGCTTTTACGTGTACAGCAAGACAGCAACCCAAATGAAAATGAAACTGCATCCAAACTTGAATTTATCAGACACCATCGGGCTTATTTAAACAGTTTTGGAAACGTGTTAGATGCAATTTCAGTGCTTTCATATTGGGTAGATTTTGTGTTCATGATATATGGATATCATTATATCTCATTGTTTAAATCATTAGGTGCTCTAAGACCTATTCATTTACTATCCATCTTACCCGGTACTGCAGTCATTTTAAAATCATTAGAAACAAGTTGGGATATTTTATTGGCTGTTTCTGGATTGATCTTTTTCTTTTTGCTCTTATTTGCCCTTTTCGGTCTCATCTCTTTTCAGGGCATCTTCTCTAGACGGTGTTATTATACTGGTGCTGATAATGCTTGTAAGTGTTAACAGATTGAAATTCTTTCTGGTTCCTTTGTCTCTAATTAATTTAATAGTGCAACTAGTAGAACCCGCTCGGTTTTGTTCAGGGTACATGAATGGATCCACAATTACAGGTGCTTACAATCTGGAAACGGGTGAAACAAGTTATCCGGGGTACCATGGATTTATATGTAATGCAGGCCAAATTTGTATGGAAGACCCAGTCAATAACCCGCAAAGCGGGTTTGTTAATTTCGACAACATTTTCTTTTCATTACTGAGTGTCTATACCTTTGTATCATTGGAATTGTGGACCGATCTCATGTATCAAACACAAGATGCAGATTCAACTGTCGCTGCCTTATATTATTGTCTGGGCGTCTATATTCTCGCGTTTGTATTAACGTTTTTACTATTTGGTAAGGTGACGAGAGTATCAGGTCATTGATGTAAATGACTAACCTGTAATTTATTTTTAGCTGTTATCACTTCGGCGTTTGCACGTGTCCGTGCCGTCAGCTCTGTGAGTGCATTTACTGCAAAGAAGAAAGGCTACCCAGTTTTACGAGATGCTGAGGGACTTGATGACGAAGCCACGTGGATGTTTGATAACCCACCAGAGGAGTTGGGACGCGGTATGACTCGAGTAAAACTGAGGTGGTGGATTGTGAGGCTAGTGAAGAGCAGAACATTTTTTTACTTTGGAGGATTCTTGGTATTGTTTGATATGGTCTTTATGTGCCTTCGGTCATTTTATGCCAGCGAGCATTTACTGGAGTTGATTGATAATGCGGAAACAAGTTTCACGTTTGTTTTTGCCGTCGAGATTATATTAAGAACAGTGGGCGCTGCAAGCTGGATGAATTTTTGGTCGACAAAACGTAATTTATTTGACTTGTTCTTGGTCATCAGTACATGCGTGATACAATTGCCGATGATTCAAGATTCTTGGGTGTATAAGTACCTAACAATTTTCCAGATACTGCGAATGTATCGGCTATTCATTTGTATACCTCGTGTGAGGAGTCTCCTAGTAAGATATTATCATTCAAAACACATACATTTTGATTTAAACCGAAGTAACTAAAACCATTTTTCATCAGTCTGCTGCTTTAGGAACGGGTGAAAGTGTACTCTACGTCATGGTCTTTCTGGTATTGGCAACCGCATTATGTGCTACGGTATTTATGCAGATGTTTGGTGGTGATTACGGCGATGTCTTAGATATCTCGGAATCCGGTAATCGTTTTGATACATTTTGGGAATCGTTCGTTTCCTTAATTGTAGTCTATACTAGTGAAACATGGACAGCTGTACTATATAATGCTATGGCCAGTCAAACCGGGCAAGGATCTATCTATGCTGCCATCGCTTTATCATTTTATTTTGCATTTGGTAGATACATCATGTCTGGTCTTTACATTGCGGTCGTTCTAGAGAATTTTGAATTAAGCGATGATTATATACGTCATTACCAAATCAAGGATTTCATTCATAGACATAGATTTAAAGACACAGACAGAACCGAAACAATTCTGTTAAAATTGTTTCGACCCTTCTATTATCATAATGAAAACAAGACTGTTCAGATACCAAAATTACCAGCCAATTTAACAGCTCCCTTGACCCAAGCCGATTTGACCGAATTATTGACTGATTTACCAAAGACCAAACCTAATCGAGAAGAACTGAAAACGCCAACATGGATTGAAAGGAAAATTACAGTCTTATACTCCAAACTTAGACAGCGTATCCCATTTCTTCAAAAAAAGACGAGTATAAAAGCAGCTCCTATAAATCCGTTTATGCAGGATGCAGAAGAGGCACCCGAGGATTACGATATAATTGCTGCTGAGGAGAATCGTGAAGCCGTAAGGGAAAGTACACCTGTTGTTAGCTCCTTATTTCTCTTTTCAACCCGAAGTCGAGTCAGATATTGGTGTAAGCAATTAGTAGGCTCTAGCGATAATGGACAAGCGGAAAAACAAAATCTTTTCAATTGGATTGTAATGGCTTGTGTGTTTGTCAGCATTCTCATGGTAATTCTAGACGAACCTTCAACAAGACTGATTCGAAAAGATACTTTAAAACAGGAGACGTACAACACTATAGAAATCGCTCTCAGTGTGGTATTTTTGCTAGAACTGGCTATCCGTATTATTGCAGATGGATTTTTATTAACACCGAATGCTTATTTGCGAAATCATTGGAATCAGTTAGATATCTGCGTTATTGTGTTGAATATCATCACTATTTTTATGGGTTCTGACGAAGCACCACGAGGTTTGAGCACATTTCGTAGTCTTCGTATTTTACGATTGATCCGTTACTTTAATGGTGTCCGTGACATTTTTGTATCCTTATTTTATGCTTTCCCTCTCATGTTGGATGCATTGATATTCACGTTTTTAGTGTTGATCCCATTTTCAATTTATGGTGTAAACATTTTTGGCGGTCTGATGTGGTTATGTAATGACGATTCGGTATTAACGCGAGGAGAATGTATTGGTGAATATTACAACAATATCAGTAGCGACGACGACATCGAGGTCAACATGTGGATTCCGCGTGTATGGCAGAACCCGGAAAACGGATTTTACTCCTATGACAACTTTCCTTCGGCTTTACAGCATTTATTCTCATTGACATCCACAGAAGGATGGGTCGACTCTTTGTTTAGTGCTATGAGCACACCAGATGACCCGGATTATCAACCACAGTTTAATTGGGGCCCTAAGGCAGTATATCATAGTATTTTCTATATCGTCTTCATGATTATTTCGCAGGGAACCATTCAATTGTTTGTCGGCGTGATCATTGAAAAATTCAAAGAAAGAAGTGGCATTACAACACTAACAACCGCTCAAAGACAGTATTGTGATCTCCAACGTTTATTAGCAAATGTAAAACCGACTATCAAGGTGTTAAAACCCAAGACAAAAATTGGACGGTTTTGTCATGATTTGGTGATTGAGAAGCATGGAAAATTTAATCGGTTTATGATGACCATTATTTGCTTGAATATTATTGCCATCGCTAGTGAATTTAAAAATGAGCCTACTTGGCTTCAGGAAACTCAAGGTAGATATGGACAATCAGTCACTTATATGTGTTTTTTTTAACTTACGTTGGTAGACTATTTGTATTTGGTTTTCACAATTGTTTATGTGGTGGAGTGCATCATCAAACTTCTCGGTCTAGGATGGAAAAAGGTAGGCTATATGTATGCTTCGGCTTATGGAGCAACGTGCTGATTTTATTTTTATTTTTAGTGGATTCGCAGCAAATGGAACTGGTTTGATTGTTTAATTGCCACGAGTGCCCTGTTTCTCTTGATTCTTCGTTTCGCGTTGCCTGATTTGTGGACATTACGGGTGGAAAGATACTGTTTAGTTCTGGCTGCTTTTCGTCTCGGCGAAGGCATTGATTCCCTTCAAACCCTCTATCATACTATTGCGTAAGTTTTATCTTTAGAATTTACGGAGAGTGATACTCATTTATTTATAGTAAATCGATGCCTTCCATAATCCAAGTGTCGGCGGTATTTATGGTTTCCATGTGTTTGTTTGCGATGTTATTTATGGAATTTTTTGGCCTAACAAAATATGGTGTCTACGGTACCGCGCATACAAACTTTCGGGACTATGGCAATGCATTGCTATTACTTGTTCGTGCAACAACCGGAGAAGCTTGGAATGCTATAATTGTGGATTATACCGTCACGTATCCCAACTGTATTGCGTCTTCAAATTATCTTGAAGATGATTGTGGATCGCCATTTTGGGCATACTTTTTGTTTAATGTGTTTTACATTGTTTGTACACATATCTTTATGAACTTGTTTACAGCGGTAAGTGAAACCTTTGGTTAGTATGCGAGCTGTTGCTGACATTCTTTGTAGGTTATCATCAGCAACTTTGAATACGCCTATGAGACAAGAACTCGGTTCACGAATATCACAAAAGCTGATCTCCGAATGTAAGTTGATTCAAATTGTCGACAGGTTTAAAGTGTCTCATTATTTCTTGTTTAGGTTCAAACATGCATGGGCAGATATTGATACACAAGGAACAGGATACATTCAAAAAGAAGATGTAGCAAAACTACTTCGAAAAATGACGGGCCGGTTTACATTTAAAATTTATGACGATTCGTTCAGTATAGAAAATCTTACTAATCTCGGTAAAAGATCCAAGACTGGTGAAAAATCCATCTCTGCTTCCGCTAGTCCAAGATCTCCTGGCGTCAAAAGTGGTTACAGTAGTGGATACAGCAACGCAGTTTTGGATGTTGACATTAAAGCAATGAACAAGTGTCTTAGTAAATTAGATGTCGAAGCGACTAGAAAAAAGAGGCTGGAATATAACCTCTATTACAAGGTAACTTCATACCTACTTTGTTTAAACGGTGATACTAAATTTATCTTGTTATTTAGGAAATTTTGAGAACAGAAACGTCAAGAGGAATCCCTTTTGCAAGCGTACTAACAATCATGTCATATCGATTTATCAACATATCAACATCCCTAAGGTTAGTCTAAAAAAAAAAAAAAAAAAATTACACATGGTTTAAATACTCACTTTTTCCCTGCCAGACTTGATCCACTTATTGCACGCTTAGAAAAAATCGAACAGCTTACTCAAGAATATCATTTAGAAAAAGCTGCTGGTTTCTTTATTTCACAAATTAAGAAAAGACGTTTTATCAAACAGTTATGGAAGAAGCGAGACGAAGATGAAGTTAAGAAATTGGGCGTAACGAACTCTAGTCATTTTGAATTTGGCTCGCCCTCTTCTCAAATGGACAGCCCCATCAACTTTTTGAATAAACCCAAAGAACGGCAAAAGAAATCATCAGCCAATGTTCCCCGTATTGTGATTGACAATGTCTCGGGCGTGACACCCCAATCATCACCAATGACCACTGGAACGGCAAGTATTCCTGTTTCCCCCATGTCGACCTCATCCATGGATAACCAATACGACCCGACATACTCTGGTGGGGGATATTCACTAGCAGTAGCCCCGGGAACGTCGAGTATACCTTCGTCACCAATGACAGACTTTGAAGCCTCTGGACGCTTGGGTAATGGATTATCGCCCTATTCACCTTTTCCTAATTTAAGCCCTGCTTCTAGGCAAAACTGGCTATTGATTGATGGAAATGGAGAAATGCCAATAGATATATCTGATGGTTTGATGGAGTCTATGAACCATAGTATCTGGTCTGGTAAGGTCCTTTCATATGTGCAACTCATATACTAAGTGCTAACTCTTCTTTATAGACATGCTGAGGGATGAGACTGACCTGTAAAATCACCTTTATATACCCCCGCTTATCACTTTTACTTAATTGTGTTAATTATTTATTTATGTTTAATCTATTGTAAATAAAAAAAGAAATCTTGGTTAATCTCTTTTGATACCTATACTTTCTGTGTTGGCAAGGTTACCGTATGGCCAGACATTGCATACAAAAAATCAGGGAAAAACATGTAAATGCCAAGTAAGAGATAATTATTTGAAATTTACAGACCGTTTACGAAAACCTATATAATGGCTCGAAAGATCATTGTTTATAATGAAGACGGCCATGTAATACAGCTAAAAAAAAATGCAACATTTTTTATTGTGTTTACAAATAAATGTGAAGAAAGCGTGTATGTATGCGCTAATCTTAATAAACCATCGATTACTATAGTTTAAATAAAAAGTTTGCCAAATCCTTTGTTCACTAAAGGAAAGTATCTTACACTATTTTCAAAAAATATTAGATCAAAATGTAAAAAAAATTCGTTCACAAATAAAAAAATAATTCGTTCACAACGTAAAAAAAAAATACGCTCATCTTCCGAAAAAAAGATTGTGTCAAAGACCGAAAAAAAAAAAAATTGAGCTTACCACTTAAGTGTATCTATGGTTGACCTGCGATAACAGGCCTGGAAAATTTTAGTTGCGACGTTGACGAACATTTCTAATGTTTGCTTGTTCATTTTGGGTTCTTGCTCTTCTCCGTTGGTTCTGGGGAGCCCCTCCACGTCGAAATCTTGGGGGAATGCCATTTCCAGCACGAAGTGATCGAACAATATCAACCATGTTCAAGCAAGCAGCCATATCACGATTCCATAGACGAGGAACAATCCTATTTGTGTTATTAGTCATGGCTCTACAATTTTGATTTGTACATCTGTTATAAGAACAAAAAAAAAAAATTATTAGATAAAAAAATTATATAAGTAAAATCAACATACCTTAAGAGACCATGTCTGATTACACGAGGATTTGCTCTTCGTCTATGAGGACGCGGGTTATCGACCATCCGAAACGTTTCAAGACTTCTACGTTCACAAGCTGGGCAGCACTGACTTGTTCTAAATTCATCAATCAAGTACACCCTTTTACCAGCTTTTTGAAGTAACCGACGGAATCCAAGGCCTCGGACCGGCTCATGAAATCTTGTATTAGGAGAAGACCAGTTACCCATAACATAAACAGCTTCGACACCAAACTGTTCATCTAGTTTTGAAATAAGATCCTCGTTTCCTTGCTGTCTTCTAATATAGGCAGATAGCCGCAATTTTCTGTGCAAAGGATGAGCAGTACGATGGTTGGTTCGGAAGTTGACATAGTGGTTTTGGATGATGCCTGTCATATTGGACCTGTTTTCAAGATACTGTTCAAATTCATCTCTATTCAAGGAATCATAATTAACCAAAAGCCTTTCAGCGGCTGCTACTCTCGCGGGTTTCACAGCTTCACGGATTCTACGATATTTTTTAATTTTCTCAAACTTGTCTTGGTATTGTTTGGTAAAGCGAAACTTGTTTGGATTGTTTGCGGTTGAGTTTTCATGCACACAGAATAACAAATCTCTTCGTCCAGGATCAATTGTAACACATCTTCCAACAGTTTCTTGAGCAATCTCTTGTGAAATGTACTGAATTGATTCAACCACAACAGCAAAACGAGCAGTATATCTGCTTTCACGATCCATTCTTTTCTTGATCACAGTTACACCTACTCCATCCGTTTGAATAGTTCCTCTAAACTGGAGCTCGCCATTTTCTTGGTGTTTGAGCGCATCCGAGTTTAGGTTAATTACTTCACGCCAAAGTGCTATCTTATCTTGACGATTAGTCCACCGACGACCAAGAATATTTTGACAAAGAATTTTTGAATCGATGGTTGTGTAGCAAGGAGTCCAAGAGCGGCGTAATGGGAAGCAATTAAACACAGGTAATTCTATATCAATAAATGATAAAGCCAGTTCGTAAAAAGCCCGCATATGCTCAACTGGTCTCCCTTTGGAATCATAATAAATGCTATTCCCACGAAACCGGTAGTCAACGGGATAACTGGTAAGGACAGGGCGAAGAGTTTCAAGAGCGTTGTTGTAGATAGGGTCCCCGAACTGCTCTCCGTCCAATACAAAATCTTGAGGTAACCTTCTAGCTATAAGTTCCTTAAATCTTGTCGCCGGCTCAGTTATTTCTCTGTATACTTCAGATTTTATCAGTGCATCAATTAATCCTTCACGTCTTCTATAAGCAATTAATTCGGCTTTTCTTTGTCTGATACGGAGTAGATGATTAACAGCTTGTCTAAGATGACTTCCCAAACGCATCTGAACATTGTTGCTATAAGATGTAAAGATCTTTGCTCCTTCAATTAAAGATGCTTGCTGACCATAGCGGAAATCTGGTGGAACAAAACCAGTGACCTCCAAATAGTCATCAAGATAAGTGTCAATGAATGCACGAGTCGCCGCAGTTCTTCCGCCAGCCCTTCCTCGCGCATACCGAGTCAGTTTGAGCCACACCTCAGCAAAAAAATCACGATTGATACATCGCCTGATATCAAAGTTCTCATCTTCTTGAATGGCACGCAAAAAAATGCACTTTGAGAGTGAGTATGCGTGTGTAGTGATGTTGTGGACTGTCACTACATATTCTTCGAGCCTTTCACGTCGCTCTGGGTCCCAACCAATACCATCAATAGAGGATTTGACAGATATAATACGATCGCCAGGAGTCAAAGAGCTAGACGTGCTCATATTGCTTCCAGGTGTACCCGGCGTACTAGACAAGGATCTATCAGAGTCCATGCTGGTAAAAAAGGGCAGTTATTTGAAGTTAGAAGTTTGCTATAATAACATGTTAGATAAATGTCACTCATTTTTGGATTGGTTGTTACAATATTTACCTTTTACGTAC